>NJRP01000253.1:0-12308 GCA_003063835.1 Aphaenogaster floridana
TCTGCCGGAGCCATAACGCGTCAACGCGTCTTGTGTGCTGTCGCCCTATGTAGTGTTAACTAGTCGATGACGGTTCCGGTCTGTGAAGTTGAAGTTGACGGCGTAACTGGACGGGGTCGCTCTTCTCGCGCATGTGCGCCAAGAAAGAGCGGCCCTTCTGGCTCCCGCTGCTCCGACATAACACTATAGGATGGGTCCGAGCCGTCCGAGCTCGCAGATGCCCAGTCGACGACTGATCGTACGTTCGTGCGAGTGTGTCGCTCGGCCTGTCGTTGTGTCGTCGTTGACGGAATACACCTCGGCGTCGTGGGAGTTTATCGTTCGCGGTGAAACGCATCAACGGTGAACCTTACGGCGGTGAATCTCGCTCGTGGTCTGCGATTACCGGACATTACCGCGGCATCGGTATCGGTGGGAGTATCATCGAGAACGCGAACACAGAGCCCGGACGGAGGATCGGCCGGTGTGATCGCGGGTCCTCTGGTGCGCGGCGGCCGCGAGTGATCCCGTCCCGGATTTCCGGCGGCGACCGATCGGCTCGCGAGCCCCGGCCGCTCGATTTTCCACGCGCGAACCGCGTCGGCGACCGATCGGCGACCCGGCGTTGTACGACGCGCGACACGGCGCGTCGCGTCGCGACGCGGCGTGGCGCGGCTTCGCTTGGCGCGGCTTCGCTTCGCTTGGGTTGGCTTGGATCGGATTGGATTGGACTGGACTGGATTGGGATCGGCCTCGGCTCCGCTCCGCTCCGACTCAGCTCGCACGGCCACGGAGGTGTACACCACGTATACGCGCCGTCCCGACCGAGAGGGACGGACGAAGTAGGGGAACTCGCGGCTCGGCGGGTTAACCCCGGATTGTGGACGCACGGAGGAGAATTATGAGCGAGCAACGTTTCTCAGCGTGCCGTTGTTGCCATCATACTCATCACCGTCGCCGTCACCATCGTCGTGGTCGTCGTCCCGACTGCTCCACCGCGATCGAAGACTTTTGACACGAGTGCACCGACGAGTGCGCGAATCGTCGTCGTCGTCATCGTCATCGTCGTCGCCGTCGTCGTCGCAGGCGACGGCACTGAACGCGCGGCCGACCGATCGCGATCGGCCGAGCGATCGAGAGGACTGTTCCCAGCCCGGGCGAGAATGAACGGCTTCAGCACCGGCGAGGAGGACTCGCGGGGCGCGGCGGATCAGATCTGCTGCCTCGTCGACGAGGGCGAGCGGTGCTCCCGCCCGGCCGGCAACGCGTCCTACAGCAAACGCATCCAGAAGACGGTCACTCAGCGGCGGCTCAAGCTCAATCTCGATCACATGGTGCGTATCACATACATGCGCGCCACGGCAACTGCGAGCGCGCGCGTTATATACGTCCCTGATCGCCCCAACTCGTATTAATTTTCATCAATGTAGATTAACTTTAATTTCTAATTCTTAGAACTGGAAAAAGATGAAGAGTGAGTTAAACTGAGATTAAAGTCAATCAACATTGGTAGAAGTGGACATCAGTCTTGTAAACGTAAGCGCCGGCGGCAATGTCCCGCGCTACGTGCTGTGTTTATACTTTATCAGTACAATGCAATGAATGCATTGCTGGGAAATGCCGTCCGCCTGAGCCAGGCATGGACCTACGGCCCGCGGAGCAGTTTCATCCGGCCCGCGACAATATTTTGAAAAATAAAGAATTAAAGAAAAAAATTATAAAACCTTATATAAAACTTTTTATTAAAGTTTAAATTTAACATTAAAAACAGTTTAGTATTTCTTCTTGTAAGCAATAAAAGGGTGCGTTCAGGAGACAACCGTTGCAGCATCATCTTGTCAACACTCGACGTTGATTTGTTGGTTCCAGAAGTAAGACCAATCACGTTCGATTGCTCACTCAACGGTTGTGTCTCCTGAACGCAGCCATTGATACTAACAAGTGAGTCTGAGTACGGCCCGCGGAAAGATTGAAAATTTTGAATGTGGCCCGCGAATCGAAAAAGGTTGGCCATGCCTGGTCTAAGCACACGAGGATCACCGGTGACCGACATTGTTGATCGCGATTAATACTTACACGATTATTTACGTCTGTACGACTGTACATGGGCGCCCTTACAACGTTTTTCAAGGGAGGGAGCAGAGTGTAAATATACTAGGGGTGTCAAACAAACGTATTTTCAAATAATATTTTTTAAAGAAATGTTTATGCAGCTTTTTATTTTTAATTGTATAAATTTCAAACAAAAAATTGTCTGGTTGTCAATCATAAAATCATTCTAAATTGAAAAAATTAAAATCCAAGGAGGGGCCATATGCTCCTCCTTGCTCCCCCCTCATGAGCGCCCATGCTGTTGTACGTCCCTTTCTACCAACGTAGATTAACTTTAATCTCGGTTTAACTACTCATCTTTTTCTAATTCTTAGAGCTGGGAAAAAAAATGAAAGGTAATGTTAAACCGAGATTAAAATTAATCTATCAGGGTTGCCACAGACCTGGAAAACCTGTAAAACCGGGAAAAGTCATGGAAATGGAAATTGGTTATGGAAAACCTTGAAAAGTCAGGGAAAAATACAAAAAAGCCTGGAATTTTGCCGCGCGATAAACATTTTTGCGCACGTCTGTCACCCTTTACCATCATAATTACAATTTTTTCAATTATTTTCTCATTTATTTTTTATTCACTTTTTTTTGCATTCCGAATTATGTTAGTAAACTAACTTTTAAATTTGTTTTGCTTATATTAATATAAGCTATCTTCCCTGCAATTCCTGTTTCTAAACGTTAAAATTTAAGATTACAGATTGGTCATGGAAAATTCTTCAATATTGTCTGGAAAACATGGAAAAGTCAGGGAATTTTAAAATTCATTTTCTGTGGCAATCCTGTCTATATATTCACGCTGCGTACGAAAATTTGTCGAACGTATGAAGTAACATTCTACAGCATTGCGTGACGTAATTATTTTACAAAAGTACGCCTCGATTTTGTGAAAGAATAGGACATCGTGGAATTAGCGATTCTAAAGATTTCCCAAAAAATTCTTTCAGAGATTCGAGGCGTAAAACATTCTGTATTGTTGTATATTGTTTTGTAAAATAATTACGTCATCTTAACGCAATGCTGTCAGACGTTACTTCATACGTTCGATAAATTTTCATATGCAACGAATTGACATTTAATGAAACAGACCTCAAGCGACAGAACTTCCTGCAAACTATCGGCTATTATTACTATTCTGTTATATCCTTTCTTTGTGTACTATGTACAGGCACGACATATATACATCTGTGATTATCACAAGCAAGTGATCCAATGTGCAAGAACCAAGCAGCAGCAGCAGCGAAGGCGCAAGGATTCCGAAGAAGACTCGGGCGAAACTGACAACGACCTCCCAGAAGTCGACCTCTTCCAATTGCAAGTCGGCACTCTGAGGCGGTACAAAAGGCACTATAAAGTTTCCACGCGACCAGGTCTTAATAAGGCTCAGTTGGCAGATGTAAGTACAATGACGTTGTTATTATCTTATCTTATCTTGCAAGCGCAACAAATATAATAAAATATATATGCGTGCGCATGTGGATAAGAAATGATATATATGTGTGTGTAGGTAATAAATGTTTTATAAATATAAATATAGATATTATCACATGAATTATTTGTATAATAGATATATAAAACTATATGCACATAAATTTTAAAATGTTTCAAGACATATATAAACATTGGATAAATAAGTTATTTACTTTCCCAGATTTTTCCCCGATGACCGTTAAGAATTATTAGTATAAATAATAATAAATATATATTTACTATAATTGCAAATTACCTCGACTGAATATCATAATGCAAGTTTTAACCATCGCTCGTTATTATTTTCAAAGCTATTAAGAAAAGAAAATAATGAAACATACAATAAAAATGTGACATAATAATTATTCGCTTTAAGGAACAAACAATACGAATTCAAGGGCAAGGAAAGGGCCGGCTCTTTGAATTTGCCCTCATTGGAGCAGCGAAGCGGTGAAGCCCCGCCTACTCCAACCTCCTGACCTAAGCCTAATCTGAAGTTGACCCGCCCACAAATTCATTTTCAAATTCAAATGAATGACGAATTTTTACTAAAAATTCAAATGAATAATTGCCACGTCATTTTCTACTATGTTTTTACCATACGGTTCATTTTTTTTTAATAACTTTGAAACTTTAATAACAGCTGTTTTTTGACATTTTCATGGCGATGATTAGAAAATAACATACAAATTCTTGTTGCAGACCCTCATGAAGCATTTCAAGACTATCCCCGTTGTGGAGAAGGAAGCTCTGAGCTTCTTCATCTATACAGTTAAGACCAATGCGAATAAGTTAGACCAAAAGAACGGTTTAAGTAGCAGTGACACGACGTAACGTTATATGGCGGGAAAATTATGTCGTTATTGTAATATTAGTTAAGTGTGTAATATCACTTTTTACTTGTTAATATGTATATGTATTTTATATAAGAAACTGTCCATTTTTAAAAAAATATATATATATAAAATAGATGTATATATAATATATATAAATATATATAGTATACATATGTATATATATACACATGGACATGTTGTGCAACACAACATATATATGTATACATATGTATCCAGCAACAAAATCATTCGCTGTTATTTTATTTTACACTTCTTGTATATGCACACGTAGAAGTTGGCACGATGTAAAAATGTACAAAATGCGTGCTCGTGATTCCGGAAAAGATAAACGCGCAATTATTACGACAGAAATAAACGACTTCTGTGAAGCCAATGCATCTTTTTTTATCTATCTTTACCTTTATTGAAAAAAAAGAAAATACATAGAATATACGTTCCGTCGCTTCAGGATCTTGATATAATTCCCTGATATATTTATATGTCTATGCTTAAAGTATGAATATGTGTAGTGTCCGACAAGACATGTATAAAGACCTCGTTTTTTTTATTCTTTTTATACTTTCTATTGTACCTTCGACATGCTTATTAGGAGTGTGGTCATTATTAACTCACTTTTTCAATCAATTTATTGAGCCTCTTGATAAAGATTTTCAATTGTCTGCGGAAATGGAATAATTCGCATTCGTGTAAATTTAACTCGTTAAAAACATTCACAGTGGGTAAAGAAACGTATGGACGTGTATCTTTCTTGATATATAAGAGAAATATCACCGTATATCGCTTTTTATTCGACAACTTGGTGTAAACGGAAAACAATATACTTAGCTAAATTTCAATCCGGAGTATATAACGGAGAAATACGGGAAAAAAACAAAAATTGTCTAGTCAACGAAATATTTGTTGACCAATATTTCAACAGCGAAATAAAAAGTAAAATAAAAAAGCTTTTAACGTTTCGTTATCCATTACATTTTGATTTGATAGGTTTATCTGAATTGTTTAAAATTCATGATTCTTCAGACTTTCCGTCTTCCTTTTGTAAAGGTATTTTATTAGAAATCATCCGTTTTGCAACCAACTTTAAATCTAACAAATATCAAAAATTTTTAATT
This sequence comes from Aphaenogaster floridana, assembly GCA_003063835.1. Classification (NCBI taxonomy): domain Eukaryota; kingdom Metazoa; phylum Arthropoda; class Insecta; order Hymenoptera; family Formicidae; genus Aphaenogaster; species Aphaenogaster floridana. Next base: position 5,522 of record NJRP01000253.1, read on the forward strand.
CTTTATCATCACTGTAATTAGTATGGTACTGTAATAAGTATTGTTAGAAATGCTACGTATTGCTATATCATCCTTTAATTCTTCTAACAATGTGTTTAGTGTTCTCTACTTCTTGTTCAAAGTAATAAATAGCATCCACATTCAATTCCCAAACATTAATAATAAATTTTGCAACACATTCTTTTTCTTGCCCCCACTGCATCTTCAAATTATTTCCGTTGATAAAATAAATTGTTACGAGGTAGTAAAATTATTCTTAACAATCTTCTGCGACAAATTTGCCGTATGTTGCACGCAGCACTATCTTAATACACAATTAATCTTGCTTTTTCCTTATTGTTCCAATTAATCTCTTTCATTCGCACAGTTTCTTATATCTCGGCGAAGCGGTCTACTGTATCTCTACGATGCAATATAGGTGCACACGGTGCAATATGTACGTTTTTATTATTCGCGAACGTTACCATTATCGTTATCATTGCTTAATATTAATGCGGTGTAATAGCATATAGCTGTTACTATTATTCTTACTATCCTTAAAATTTATATAGTAAAATCTTGATTATTCGAACGCTCGATCGACCGAATGCTAGATTACACGAGTAGTATAAAGAACGTTCGAATAATCAAATATTTGATGAAATAGGTTTGGATAATCAAGGTTCTATTGTGCTTATTACATATAGTTGTTACATATATGTATATATAATATATACTGCATAATATATATTATATCACATATGTAAAATATAATTACATATAAAAGCACATGTTAGTCATGTATATAATATAGCGTCTGCGTATGATATAGAAATTCATTATAAAATGGAACTCGTTCTCTCCGAATTTGGCTTTTTCATCATCGTAAGTATATAACTGAATTTTTGTGAGACAATTTCTTTCTTTTTCGGAAAATATCAACAGTATACATAATATATACAACGATCGATAATTCTAGGTTAGTAGTAAAATCCCGAACTCTTTCATCAGCTGCTGCGAATACTCGAATTAGAATAAAGTTGTCATTCCTTGTCCGTCCCATGGGTCCACATTACAATTTATACGGTCCCAACTTCTTCCGGGTCGTAATTTTTAACTCTCTTGTTATACGCGATGATTTCCTGCGTATTAAAAATCGTTCCATTAAATTTGCGAATGTCTCATGCGTAAAAGTAATAAATTATGCACGCATTAATAGAAATCCGCATACTAAAGTTATTTCGAATATCTCAAACATATTTCGGTACAAACATACTCTTTCGTATCGGGCTCTGTCTTCCTCCGCGATGGCCATGTACTTGGATTTTGTCTGCAGATCTGTGCTCATCCACAATTTTCCTAATTCCTTTGCAATGTCACCTACTCCCATCTCGGGATGTAGTTCTCTCATCTTGCCACGCAGCTCTTGGCAAAAGTAGAAAAACGCAGATCTACAACATAGCGACGTAGAGACGTGGTAAGTATCATAAGTGTTTCAATATTTAGATGAATATTTTGTGTATCGACAAATCATGCTCTCCTCCCTTAAGCGCTTACAAAAATTCTCACTTAAAACAAAAAAGAGCTAATCAAATAAAGGAGAAAGTGGCCAAATAAGAGCAATTAATAAGGTGGTGAAAATTATAATAATGAAAGGATTTATTGAAAAAATCATTAAAAAGATGTTAATAAAAAACGTTTCGACTACTACTTACAATTAGTCTTCTTCAGTTACATTAATATTTCAATATTAAAAAAGCAAGAGATAAAATACAAAAAAGCTAATGTTAATATCATTAATACTACATCTTTGAAGTACAATTCTGTCGAATATTATTTGTTTCCAATTTAACATACAATGCTCGCTTCGGTGCATCCTTGTCTCTGTATCTCTTCGTTCCTCTACGCGTCGGCCTCTCTGGCTCCTCATGTCCGGTGTAGTGTCTATCATAGTAATACATTTTCTTGTTGTTTTGGCAATGTGCATTACCGTCTTCGAGATGTACGATCTGCAAAATGGAATGTCATTAATTGTAATTATTGTTAAGGTATCATATATATAAAAGAGGAGATAAATCATTAAATCGTTTAAATTAGAACGGCATCTAATCGATACAAAATAAAAATCAATGAAAAATGTGTTAATAAGTTTCTCTGAATTATAAACTTTTTAAATTACAGTCTTTTACTATATGGTTTAAGTTTTCGTTTCAATAAACTTAAGTACTGTGCTAACGCATTATATCGATTATCGCACCTCGTTCTTCACCGGTACCGAGTTAATGATAAAGTTTTTAGGGCCGTTATTAGACCACTTTGCCTGATTAGTGGAAACGTTGGACACGTTGTTGGGCTTCATCACACCTTCTCCACCGCATTCTACAAAGAGAATACATGGGCGTTACGACACACAGAAGGATGAATCTACATGGCAATGTTTATTATCGTGGCTATATACCTGGTGCCATATTAGTCTGGCCGACAATCATAGTCTCTCTCATCCCAGAGTTCAAGGAGTTGTCGCCGGTTTTAAGATACACATTCTTTCTGTCTGACGATTCCATGACTGCCTTACTTTTGCAAGATTCAAGGAGTGTGGCACAACTTATTAATCACCTGCCAATAACAATATCGAATTATTCTTTTCGAAGAAGAATGATCTGTTATACATAATACGCGTGAAATTCACGACAAAGTCAACAATACGTAAAGAACAAAAAAAAAAGCATAACAATAACATGGAACTTGTAAACCAATTAATTTGAAGCAAGATTTACAGTGGAATGTAGAGAATAAAAAATTAAAGAGTCAAGACGAAATTTTTCCTCTGCTACTTCAAACTTCACTAACACATATGTATTTTTTAATCGCCATTCTATCGCTAGTTCGTTATTATTCTCGACCGCTCGAATCAACGAATCCGTCCGTTTCAGCCGTTCATTATACAAAGCTATCACGGCTCCAAGATTTTTATGGTGGAGAAAAAAAAAACCGACGGATTTGTCAAAGTTGGTTCTTTCCAGGCGCGATTTTCCCCCGTCTTTCCGTCTCGACCTCCGAGTCTGTCTCTGTGAGAACTTGTTTCAAGCGACGAGCAAGCACAAGTGCGGGCCGAGAGGAACAGATTGTCGCCTGTTCCCACCTTTCCAGGAACGCCCAGCGACCGCGAGAGAGCCTTGGACACGAGTCTCGCGAACGGCAGACTGATCAACTCCACTTTTTTCCAGGCCGGAAAAATCCACCGACTTCCGTGGCCGAGCGCGCGATCGGTCTACGCAACTTCATCCATTTCTTTTCCGAACCTTTACTTCAGGGTACTCGGAGTCGATCGGTCTGGCTTCGCCGAGAGGTTCGCGTAGCCGCGTCGGAGTACTCGGCGTCGTCCGGCAATCGTTTACGACAATCACTTACCAGGCGTCGCGAACGCGAACACGCAATGCGAGAGGGGAAGCGGGGGGAGCAGGAGGAGGAGGAGGCGGCGGCGGCAGTGGGTCCGCGATCGCGAAAGAAACGGGAAGATCAGCGAAAGAAAGAGAGAGAAGAGGAGGAGAGGGGGAGGGGAGGAGGAGGCGGCGGCTATCAGGCTCGATTTCACGGATACCGGAGGCTATCGCACCTCGGGACGGAGGTGCATCGTATCGGGCGATCGCGACGATCGTATCCGCGAGGGAGCGAGACGCGATGCGACGCGACGGGAAGGACGGAAAGGTCGAAACAGAGAGAAAGAGATAGAAAAAAAAAAAACGAACAGCCGGGACCCGAGCGAATCGGATATGGTAGTCGCCGTGGCGTGGCGACTGGCGCGGCGTATATTGTTGAAGGCTGGCGCCGGACTGTGCGCGTTTCACGCGAATATTCGCGATTCGAGCATCGTTCATCCTTGTTCATCATTTGATAAACAACAAGGATGACGCGATTCTATTCGCGAATATTCGCGTAAAACACGCATAGTCGGGCGCCAGCCTTACGAGGTGTATACGTGCACGAATCGACGAATGTCGCGCATGGATGCGTCGTACGCGCAGGTGGACGCGTCGATTCTCTCTTTTTTTTTTTTTACCTAAGGGCTAAGGGAACGCTCGCTCATACGCGCGGGCGTCGCATCTTTCACGATCACGATGGCCTGCTCCCGGGGCAGTGACAGTACTCCGCGATGCGCTCGTCCGCTATACCGTGCCTTTATGTACGTGCAGCCGATAATTGTCGCCGCCGTGCGAAGAACCAACGCGCTGCGTACCGCAAACTGATATATCTGCGCCCCGTGACTATGCGACGTCGCGATATAGCGCCGCGACTCGGCTGGTTTTTTCCGAGGCCGAGCCGCGGGAGGTTGTTCGATTGGCTGGACAAGTTTCGGAAGGATTCAGGGGCACGATTCTTGAATTCTTTCGCGAGAGAAACGTATGCGCAAATTCTGCTCTTACAGAAAAGTTGCGAGTTGATTGGCTATTGCACGACTTTCAACCAATCAACTTGTAGATTTTCTGTAAAGCCCGTATTACACTACAGGAGCTCGATTCTTGAAGTCATTCGCAAGAGAAACGTATGCGCAAATTCTACTCTTACAGAAAATCTACAAGTTGATTGGCTAAAAGTCATGCAATAACCAATAAACTCGCAACTTTTCTGTAAGAGCTGAATTTGCGCATACGTTTCTCTTGCGAATGACTTCAAGAATCGAATCCCAGGTTGCGGCTCGGTTGCGGTTGGGATTTGACCAATAAGGACAAAGTTCACTAAGCTTGAGATTGGTATTCTTTCTTCTGATTGGTCAAATCCCAACCGCAACCGAGCCGCAACCTGTAGTGCAATACGGGCTTAAGAGCAGAATTTGCGCATACGTTTCTCTTGCGAATGAATTCAAGAATCGAGCCCCTATTCCTGAACTGGCTGCACTAATTCAGAATTGATCTTTTTCCTTCCAATGTGGAATAAAAAAGATAAACTCTGAACTGGTGCAGCCAGTTCAGGAACAGAAAACAAATCTTAAATGGACCGCAGCCATTGGCTGCCTTCTTGCCTTTGGTCTCTCCTGAGGTGCGATTCTGTAAATCAAAGCAAAGCTTACTAAACATGAGATTGGTTTTCTTTCTCCGGATTGGTTAAATTCCAATCCAATCTCAATCTCAATCTCTAGTCTGATTACGGCTTAACTCGTTATGCTGTCGTTATGTTAGCGACAGTTTATGAGAGTTGCCCCTTTCTCTTGGATTCTCCTTGCTATTGGCTGTTGCTAACATAACGACAGCGTAACAACTTATGCTGGGTCTACAATGCGAGTCTCAGATGGTCTCAGAGTCGTAAGTCGTAAGAAATTGACCAATCACAATCAAATTTGAGGAGAATAATTGACTGAGATTGGTCAATTTCTTACGACTTACGACTCTGAGACTATCTGAGACTCACATTGTAGACCCCGTATTACTGAATCGCCTAACTGGGGATCTAAAAGGTTTGTTCGCGTCACCTGCTCCAACATGCTCCTATTCACTCCAATGCGCTCTAATACGTTGATTCCGGTCATTCCGGTGACGCCAACCAATTAGAGTGCATTGGAGTGAGTAGGAGCATGTTGGGGCATGGCGACGCGAACAAACCTAAAGTGTATAAACCAATCATGTTAAAGAATTTTACAACTGTTGCAAAGTTGCTTTTTCTGCTGAACGCAGTCATTGTTAAGCCTTGTGTTCACGATGCTAGAACTTGGTCCAGGTTTTCGGTCCGAAAAACGTGTAGCCAATAAAATTGCCGCTTTTCCGTAAAAGCTGCAATTTTATTGGCTACACGTTTGCAATGTGAATGGGTGCATCCAGATGCACAACCGCTCACTGAGCGCTCAGTGAGCGGTTGTGCATCTGGATGCACCCATTGGCTACAAATTCTCAGTCCGAGAACTTGGACCAAGTTCTAGCATCGTGGACACAACCCTACTGAAAAATTTTTATTGAGATCACAATTGAAAATAAAATTTTTATTGAGATCACAATTGAGAACACAATTATTGAGAACAAAATTTTTATTGAGATCATAATTAAGAATAAGGATTTTCAGTAGGGAAGGCTTTAGGTTTAAATGGAATTCGGGAGGCCTTCAACGGTTAATTGCCCACACGGTTAATTGGCTAATTAAATATAAAATAATATAAAATTATCTCATTGGTTGATGCAACGGAAAGACTCTATGAACCTGTCGCTGTGAGTGGTGTGTGCAATCGTACTGTGCGCAATTGAACCGCTCCCATGGAATTCGTCCCCTTTTTACCCGCGAGTTACGAATCTACCGTTGTTATTTGCACTGTGAAGAAAAATGCGACGCACTACGCAGCTTTGATTTCTCGGCGCCATCAAGCGCCATTTTGAATCGAACCGTATCGGGTTTTCTTCCACGAAAGGATAGCGTTTGATTGATTAAGTTGAACATATACGTGATAGAAGTGAGTTTCAAATTTATTTCACATATACTACGTTTACGCGAGTGTTACTTCTGTAGTAATTTACTCAAATTATCGATAATTCACTCCGCGTAAACGGGTTCAAATCGTTTACGCGGAGTGAATTATCGATAATTTGAGTAAGTTACTAATTTAAGTAACATTCGCGTAAACGTAGCAATATACATCCATAGTAGATATATATCTCACTTTTTATGCCTTATGCGTAATGACCCACACAACATAAAAATGTTTCTTCAAAGTTTCAGAAATGTTTCAGAAATGTTTCAGAAATGTTTCTGAAACTTTGAAACATTTCTGAAACATTTCTGTTAAGTTTTGTGCTGTGTGGGGAACAATAGATTTACCGCGAATAAA
>NJRP01000253.1:36012-50601 GCA_003063835.1 Aphaenogaster floridana
AAGAGCTCACTGAGCGCTTAGGGCGACTGCACACAGGACGCGTTGACGCGTTACGCGCGGCAAGAAGCGACGCGGTAGCCAATCAACGTGTTGCTTTTCCGTTAGAGCCAAAAGTTTATTGGCTACCGCGCCGCGCGTAACGCGTCAACGCGTCCTGTGTGCAGTCGCCCTTAGTGAGCGGTTGTGCATCTGGATGCACTCATTGGGTCTGTTTGTGTTGCTTGCACTTCTCGCACTTCTTGCACCTAAAGCGAGATAAACATACGCGCTGGCGTTGAAGAAAAAAAGAACGAGAAGTACAAGTGCGATAAGTGCAAGCAACACAAACAGACCTAATATGTAAACAATCCATGTAGACGTAATCTTGAGGACTGTTCGTTTTCGCTGCACTTCTGAACTAGTGCAATAAGTTAGAATGAAACAAATATATTATCTTTCATTCTAACTTATTGCACTAGTTCAGAAGTGCAGCGAAAACGAACAGATCTTTGAAATCTACGGCACAACTCGCTGGGAAAGTGTTTACCGGCGGTCGGTAAGGCAGGGCGCGCGCCGGCGCCGTTAAGGGCGCCAGCGACGCGACTCAATAAAAGAGGGCGGCTCGCCGAACGGGTGGAGTTCGCGGAGCGATCGCTGGTGACGGACGGTTGGCGTGAGACGAGACGACGTACGGCGCGATGAGTTTGACAGCGGTGGCGGCAGCGATCGACATCGAGTGACGCGCCTCCTCCTCCTCCTCCTTCTCCTCCTCTTCCTCCTCCTGCTTCTCCCTTGCTCCCCTCGCACCCGGGATCGTTGCGAATAAAAAACACGCGAGCGACCGTGCGACATGACGGAGGGAGGCATGCGATCGAGGGGAGTCCCGTGACGAAACAGGTCTCGCCAGGCATTTAGGTGCATTATTATGGCAGAATGGACGAACGTAAATTGTTGCCGTTGCTGATACTCTTCCTGACAGGTAAGGACTTTGCCGAATGATAACCACGAAAAAGAGAGTGAGAGAGAATGAGGAAGTGAGGAAGAGAGAAAGAGAGACACGCTTCCGTCGAGGAACAATGTCGCGATCCATATCCAACGATCATGCGATCCGCAGCCGACTATAGTACGTGCGCGGACGATCGTTACGATTCAGGGTCGAGTTATGTAAAGAGGCTATCTCGCCGCTCTCCGTTATTCTGCACCGCTTCCGCTGCTATCGCCGCCTGCGTCACTGTCTGCTGCGCGAGCAATGGCAGAGTGCGCAAATCCACGGAACCACCTGCCGAGATAACGACGCGACCCTTTGTCGTCGTCCGTCGTCGTCGTCGTCGTCGTCGTCGTCATTGTCCTAGCCAGATTTTTTTATAACCATTTTACAACGACGCGTCCTGGTCGAATCGTTGCGCGACGCAACGGTTGAAGGTCCGTTCGTCCGAATTACGCCTTTGCAATTTTCTTAAAATGAGAATGTACATTCGTATCTTGTTAGGGGAGGATGAATGCGAACTAGGGTGCGACTAAAACGAAGAGATCTTAAATCGAGACCTAATTGTAATTTGTATAATTCTTATGCAATGTTATAATATTCAGCTGCGGTAGCTACTTGTTGCGCTGCGTTCTCGTTGCCTTACACTTGAGATTAATCAATCCCAGAACACAATCCTATAAACGAGATTAGAATACTGGGAATGTAGTTTTAAATTGAACGTTTAACATTTAAATTGAACTTTGAATGTAACTTATATAATGTATATCGTGCTCAATTTTCCTTCGTTATATTTTTGTTATGATTGTTTTCATGTATTTGACTTGTTTATGCTCAGCCGAGCAATTCTTTCTATTAAATGTAATAAATTTGTTTATTAGTCTACTTGTACAGATCCATAAGTGATTGATGGTTTGAAAACTAGTCTAAAGAAACAGCTTTTATTATTGATTATTATTAATATGTTTAATAGACGTACAAGACAAATATTAATGACTATCTATGAACTTGCAGGATGGCAGGAAGCAGTGGCCGTAGTACCGATGCGGTACGTCGCCGTGGACGTGGGTAAGAGCCTGAAACTGGCCTGCGCCGAGGAGAGTGTCCTTCCACATTCCGAGGAATCCAATGTGATGTGGATAAGAGAGGGACGAGAGGAGATCGGGCAGATCGAGCGGCTGAAAGTTGAGCCGAACGGCATGTTGGAGCTGTTAAATGTCAGTATAGATGATGCTGGCAATTATTCGTGCACCTTGGACGACGATCGCGATGCTGTGAAAGCTAGGATCAACGTGGAAGTCAGAAGTATGTTGTAACTCGACCTGATGTTGTACAAGACAATTTGTAACGCGTGACAGCAGCGTTTAAAGTTTTAAATACAGTCGAAAATTTTGAGAAAAAATAACCAATGAGTTATACCAGTTTTAGATTTATTGGAAAATTTTAGTAATTCAGGTTTTTAATTTGATAGTAGATTCAAAAATCTCATTCGTCAAGTTTCGGAGTAAGAATCGCTCTATACATTAGAATAAAGTCATGGACTTTATTTTAGCATAACATCTCTCTTTTAGCACCTCCTCCAGCCTTGCATAATGTATGGGTCAAGCCATCTACGATATTGGCCAACATTCTCTGGGAAGTGGCTGGCACCGGCGGTTATCCTATCATAGACTTCACTGCCGAATATCGTTTGAAACCAGTCGCGGGCGAAGAACCGGAAGAATGGAAGCCCATTATTCCAGAACACATTCCTCCAAATTCTGTAAATATTCTGATCTCGAGATTGTAACAGAAAACAGGGATGTTGAAAAACAAGATGCGACGAGATAACTCGATAACGTTTATATAATACTGTAATCATTCCAATAGCATTGATTATTATTTTAGCGTGACATTATAATGTTGTATCCTCTTTAGTTTCATGTATTTTTTTTTCTATGCAAGAATGAATATTTTTAATATAACATTACAGAGTTATTCCATCCCTTATACAAAGAAAGATTAATTGAATTAAAACTAAACTAACGATTGTTTCATTGTTTTAAAGAGACAGATAGATGTGTATCATTTGGTGCCAAACACTACGTACTCGTTTCGAGTGTGGGCAACCAATCAGCTGGGAAGAGGAGAGATCGTGGAGGTCGAGGGTCATACGCATTACAGTGTAGAAGAATTGGGTATTTTGTTGCATAATTTTTATTATATAATTACTTCGCGACTGTTGTATATAGAGATTTGTCACTGGGATGAAGTAAAATTCGAGATTGTATATATAGATCTCTATAGCCGAAACTACTGAAAATTAAAAAAAGAAAACTAAAAAGTAGCTTTTTTATTAAGCTTCTTTTTAGGCATGTTTGAGTTAAAAGCGGTACGAAACCCAAGCTTTTATAAATTCATAATTTTAATGAACGGCAATAGTTTTGGCACATTCTACATAAATATATAACGTGTCCCGTAGAAATTATAAGATATACTTCTCTATTAAACGTTCCTCGTACAGTATCTAAGACTAACGCAACTTTATTATGCGACATAACTAATTTTCAGAGCTCGCCCGACACCTCTTAGCCGGCGTAGAGAATTTCGATACACGCGTCTGGGTGGCAGCCGTAGGTATTGTGATGGGCACACTTATGATTCTTGGTTTAGGTACATGTTACCTACTGTATCGCGAGTGCAAGGCACCCTGTAAGCATCCTATCTGATAACCGTACCGTAAGAGCTTCCGCTTCTACTCTGTCTCTTTACTGCTGCTACTACTACTACTTCTTTCCGCTGGTGATGATCATAACATTCATGGCCTCTCTAATAAGCACGATGCTCGAGAAAATCGTTCTCTCTCTCCATAGAAGCCTTCGTGCAAGTTAGTTGAAGAACATACATCACTCATTTAACAAACAACAGGACCTGTTAACATCTTAGCTGACTAGCTGACTTATCTATGGCCCTGATCTTTGGCTTTTCTCTATTACGCGACAACCATGTTTTTCGAAATTCTTGATACTTTTATAACATCTCGTTTCTGTATACTCTGAGCACCTCGCAAATTTCTCATTAGGTTCAACATTTATCGACAAATACGATAGCATTAAACGACAATCTCATCTCATCAATTATATTAATACGACACTTTTCAGATTGCCGCACCGAACACTAATAATGTGAGCACACAAGTAAACCATCAATATTTTTTTCTTTTATGATATATGGCACTTATTGGAATGAAATCTCGAACTTCTCAATCGAATTTTTCGCAGATTTACTTGTTTGGTTACTGAATCTTTTTGAATACGAATATTTTCTCTTATTATTCCGATTAGATATTACTTATGCTGTACATAATGTTGACGAGCCTGCCGATAATTATTTAGTGATGATGAATGAATAGTAAATATTACGATAGTCATAGAAAGCATTATGGTCTAGTTAAATAATACCGATAAGATTTTTGACAATATCGAGGTAGGTCAAAGGTAGCAGGTTCATTTGTCAGGCAAACGGCGTTTTGATTGGCATCAGAATCTGGGATTCTATTATTGAATTGACAAAATGATCAGAAATAATCTGGGAAAACAGTAACCGACACGAAATTCCGAGGCGTAAATGTTTTACAGTACCTGACAAAGAAAAACCGGTGAAGGGAGAGGGTAGAAGCTAATGAGACCCGTGGCCCAGACTAATGAAAATTAATCTCCGTTCCGAAATTGCAGCGCAGCTGGAGGAGCAGGAGGTGATTGAGCTCGTCCCCAACATCATTCTGAATCCGGGATTTTTCGACGAGCGCACCGAGCACGTACCACAGGACGAGAACTTCAACAATCAGACGACTACGCGCCTCAACAACAACAGCGTCGTGCAACCTAGACGGCTTTAGCGTTTTTTGTTTAGCTTAGACTTGCTTCGCTCCGAAGTGAGTAAATTGGACGCAGTTTTCCACGTCATCTCGAACGTAAGTAACCGAATTTATCGGAAAGGCCTCGAGTTTGTCTAAAAAAAAAAAAAGAAATGAAAAATAATGATCGACGAAGTCAATAGACTAAAAAACGCAAGACTATTAGCGATCGTGGCGAAAGGAGAATACGCTTTCGAGGAAATTTCGGGACACTTCAGCTGTCCACCAGCGGCTTGGAGTGCCCCGCTAGTTTCCTCGACTTTTCTCTTGCAATCAGAGATCGAACGAAAGAACTGGCTTTTATTCTAAAAGGGTTTTCGCAGAACCCACGTCTCTTTAACGCGACTTTTAAGAATTCCAGTGGGATATTTGTAGAAAATTGCTATTATTCTTGGAAGATTTACAATTTCAAGGATAAAGCGTAAGTAGATTTTTATATGTGCAGTAATATAGAGAAAAATATGTAATTTAGATAGATTGAAGCTCATTTTTGAGAACCCGGGAGATATCCCTATCAAAATATTATAATAATATGTAAAAAAATGATAATTTTTCAAACTTGTAGAAACAAACGAGACTGAAGGAATTGAAAAAAAGGAAATAAAGGTTCTCGTTTACGTTCTCGTTCGATCTCTGATGTTACAACGCAACAAAAAAATGAAGTGTTCAAAACCAGAATGTAAGACTCCACGTCAGATTTTTTCGCGAGAGGAGGTAATAGATTTTTTTAGAGATGTTTACTGCAGGACGTTCTCAGTCTCGCTCGCGTATAGTTTCTCAATGAGACACACTCAATGATTGCTCAGTGATCGAGCTTAAAGGGAAGTGGAACTCCTGTGAGCCAAAAGAATTGTAGTAAGACTGTAACTTTAAGGGTATAATTTAAAAGAAGTCAAAGCGAATCACGTGATGAACGATATTGTCAAAAAGAAAAGAAGATGTATTTTGCACTTGTTTACCTTTTTGGAAAAGTAACGCAATGTACGCGAGTAGCATGCGAGTATTAAGATTTTTTTAACATGCTCATTTAAGCGATCGATTCGTATAATACATATATATGACGAACTTACTGCCGTTTTAAGGTGTGCACAAGTCGTTGAAAGATCCTTCCTAGGAATCTCCGCGAGAGAAAGTTTCTTTCTTTTCTCGTTTTGTTATAAATTTACGTGATAGGTACCCTCACTCTTTGTGTCTCTGTAAATGTGCTACTGCTCGTTATGTGTGCGCTTTGTGGAAAAATCCCGCGAATTCGTAAGGATTCCGTAGGATAGAGAATATTGTTTTAATTCTAACAATAATATATATACCTTGAGCTATTATGTATGTTTTTACATACGTTAGATTTTATCCGTAATATTTTTCACGGTAATCTGCATGCGAGGGATGCGCATTATTGCTTTGGCACACTTCTGCACCACCTTAATAACCATCACAACTATGTCTACGATTCACCGACTCACACGTTGTTTCGCAAAAATCAAATTTTCCCAAAACAGCGACTAAAAAGTGGGAAACGAGAAACGGACGGATAGCTCTGCGAACGACAAGTCTCAATAGGTGTGATAGACCGTGCGAGAGGATACATGGCGTTCCACTTCGGTGGCACCATTTTTCCGACGACAGATATTCGATCGATGTCGTTTTCTAGTTGAGAAAGAAGTCCGCTTGTACCTTTCATTAGCACCGTCGGAAAATGAGGCGGTAGGGAAGTGGATCGCCCTGTATACCCCGCAGCCTACAACGCGCGAGGAGTGACGTGCGTTTTCTTTGCATCGCGTGCAATAATAAGATTTCAATAATCATTAGCACTTAATTATACATTTAACGTTTAAATAAGACGAAAATAGAACACATTACATATTTTGAATAACGCTATCGTACTAGACGTGGATGAATCTCTGTAATTGAGCAACTGGACATTCTACAACGCTGTCGGAACGCTGTTTTTCGTGCGTGTGCACAAAATTTCAATGTTAACGTTCGATGCAGCAGTTAATGGACGGACGTTTGATTTCTAATGAAAAAGAATATTTGACATAGGGCAGCAGTCAATTTTGATGAATACGTTGTTCCTGCACATCCGTTATACTTTCTCCCGTTGCTTTAATTTAATTGCGCAGATCATTTATTAGAGAAAACGCAACACTTTGTTTCCTATGATATTTGTTAAATTATTACATAATTTGTATATAATTGCTATATAATAATTTGAACATTCCTCCTGTTTATATTAGTGAGAGATGTAATGTTTTAATTGAATTTATTAAATCCACTCAAAGCATAGTGGCACACATGTAAGTTTCGCGTCAACTGTAAAGTGACAAGATACTTTAATGCACGCAGGTTGTATAAAAATTGGTTGTGCGTTGTTACATTGAAGCTTTGGATCTGCTTCTCTTTGTAATACATTCTTGAATACACAAACATGTATATGAATGTATGTGTGTATAAAAGAATCGTGATATAAGAGTAAGCGGATCGACATTCAGCTTCGTACTATGCACTCTGTGTTGTGAATGGTATATAGATATATATATACATATAAGAAAAATAATACAATAATAATTATAATAATGATATGAAAATACGTGTATATGTATACACAATATATATATATATATACATATATAATATATTTATATAACCGAGACATCATGCTATTTTAGGCATAAGTAAAGACAATTTTTTATATACATTACGATTATGCTGAAATCTGATGATAATATTTATCGACATGTCGAGATGGACGATGACTATACTACTATACGACGTGATACTACGTCTTGCTTTGCTAATCGACGAATCTCGCTCACGAAAGTTACTTATGTAGTGCATCCCTCCTTAATTTGTCACAGAAGAGTCGTATTATTTCTGCTTAGAACGTCGGAAATACGAATTGCTATATATAAAAACAGTATATGTAACGTTGAACTAAATATTATGATAATGTAAATTTTTAATACGATTATAAATTTGATTTTATACGATTATAAATTTGATATTATACGATTATAAATTTGATTTTAAGTTATATGTAATAATTATGATTTATAAATATATAATTATATTATAAATCATCTTTATATTATCATCTTTTATAATTATATAATTGATTATTATTGAATTTTTTTGCAATTTGCAAAGCGCATATGCAGCTATTTGATACTTTAACTAATACGACTCTTCAGATTTCCAATATTAGGAATTTAAGGTGCAACCCTTTGCTTTTTATCAAACGTAATATTAAACATACCTAATGCCTATAGCGAAAATTATTAAGGAAAGCCGTTTTATCTCAGAGACGAAACGGTGCAATAGTATAATCCAACACAAATTATTCTTATAACTACTAATAAACTGATGTAAAGATCGCGATAACGAACTTTAAGAAAACATCGTGCGCCATGGAATTTCTGCCATTGTACTGTGTGGAGGGAATAGCATATCTACACGCATATAAAACACATTCGTGTAATGGAGATTATTTTTTTTATATAGAAAACGCGTCCGCTGCAAATCTTGTCACTATAATAAGCGAGAGATAATAATGGCATTCTGATGAATGAAGGATTGACATACACCAACCGCGCTTTATATATATTTATATAGCAAATATATTTTCTATTCCTTTCTACAGTTATAGGATTGTATAAGGAAATCGCCGATAAATATAAGTGGACGCGAGCAAAAATGAACTAGGAATCATGATGTAGAGGGAAATATTTGATATGATGAGATTATATAATTGCGAGTGTAAACGTATACCTTACAGTAATAATGGCAGATATTTTATATTCATATCATAAACACACTAATAATCTATATGCTGTTGTAGTAATCCCTGTAGATGCAATTTTCAATATGTTTATAATTTTTAAGGTAAGGCGTCAAGAGAAGACAATCCTGAGAGTGACTTCTTAGAAATGACTTAGATTTTTATTTAACGTTATTATCAATTCTTTTATAGTATCTTTAAAATTATATAAGCTTATTAAATTTAACACATCTTTTTGATATCATATAAGATTCTGAAAATTGATTCTTCTTAAAACGTTCTAAAAATTTCTCTAAAGCCTTGTGTTTACGATGCTAGAATTTGGTTCAAGTTCTTGGTCCGAAAAACGTGTAGCCAATAAAATTGTCGCTTTTCCGTAAAAGCTGCAAATTGATTGGCTACAAATTTCTCAGTTCGAGAACTTGGATAAAGTTCTAGCATCGTGGACACAAGGCTTAACACCGGAAAGAAATTAGTTTGGGATCTTTTTTTTACATTTTCCAACGTTTCGATGCCTTATCTTAAATTTTTTTCTCTTTTTCTATTTTTCTCTCTTTAAGTTAAATCTATTGCAATGTTTTCATATCCTCTTCCGCAAATAGTTCTCCCTGCTTTTTCTCCGAAATTTGTTTTTATTCGTTCGCCTGCATACTATCATTACATCGCTTATATAACAGCACCGCCGCGTTAGATGTGCGTGCACAATTGTTCTCCTATATATCTTGCATAATTATCCCCGATATACCTCGATGATTAGTGCACTCTTGGATGAAACGTATATATTAAGCGAAGCACAATGCCAATAGAATAGTATGTTTATGGTTGCTAGTGCCACCATGTATCGTCCCCCAACATACATATTTGCCTGCCTAATTACATCCCGATGTGCGATGAACACACGTGTGTGTGGTTTCTACAAAAAAAAGAGAAAAAAAACGCTACGGCTTCTTCCATGATATACAGAATGTACCGATAGTTTCATAGTAGATAATTAATATCGAATACTGGATGTTTTCCTACTGTGTAACTAGCTTGTTTCTTTTCGTGAAAATTACACTTGCCACATATCGCTGGCGCGGTACCGTTCGTTTAGATCCTTTAAACATTGTGAAGGAAGACAGCAGTGAAGAAAGAAAAGATGTATTATGGCAGATAATATCGCAAATTACTTATGTCGCGAATGCATAATTCGATTTGGTTATCAATGATTTGTTATAGTTAGTATGTAACAAACTGTATTTAGGATCGGATTTCAGGATACATTCTGAGACGTAGGAAAGAATTGTAGTTATTCCAAGAGATTATGTGTCGCCAGTGCGTAAAAGAAATTACGTTAGTTTGAGTATCGACCTAACTGGCCAAATTTATTCGAAATGAAACAACTACGTTTCGACCTCTGATTTGGGTCCTTTTCAAGTTACACGTTTAATCATACAGCGATGTGATCGAAGGATAAACAATCGTTGCGAGTCAGTAATATATAAAAGAGTTAAATTTGTTAAAAAACGGTCGTGCCTCTCAACGCGTACCTCGACTCCGTGATTTGCCGATTTTTAACAAATTTAACTCTTTTATATATTACTGACTCGCAACGATTGTTTGTAAGTATTCTATCTTTTAACTTGTATAATTTAATGCCTGCGTCTTTGAAATGTAAATGGTTTCTGTATAAGGATTTACGATATATCCTAATTTTTAATTCGATTTCTAGATCCTTCGATCACATCGCTGTATGATTTATCGTGTAACTTGAAAAGGACCCAAATCAGAGGTCGAAACGTAGTTGTTTCATTTCGAATAAATTTGGCCAGTTAGGTCGATACTCAAACTAACGTAATTTTTTAATTGTAGTTATCTATAATAATTGTGATTAATTCTAATAATTTATTCTGTAAATATAAATCTTCTAAAAATGTAATTCTGTTTGTAACATATTATAATTTTAAAATTGTAAATTTAATTATTTATAATTGTAATTATAATTTTAACTAGTCAGAGATACAGCTTTTAAATTATAATCATTTTATCTTCTGTTTTACATTCGTTATCTTCTAATTCCTTTCTTCTAAAAAACAATTCTTTTTCAAATTCTTCGCTTTTTTGCCTGGCAATGATACTGTTGGATTTAGGATTTTTTTAGATCTGTGATGCAAATAGTGAAGGAAAATCCGATCCTGAATATGTCACGGTGTACTCTTGTCTAGCATTTAGACGATGTCTTATAGAATTTTATTTTAATACAGCGCTGTGAGATGGAGAGTAGGGGCCATAAATGACCAAAAAGAATAGTTTAGTTTGAATAAGTATACTTCTGTTGTTATCAATACTGTTGTTTTTGTGTTTGCTAGATCTTTTATCGTTTTTCTTGCGTATACACTCGGTTGCGTTTATGTATACCTATTGTTTTTCTTCTTTTTGAATTGATCTATTATATATTATTTTACTATCAAAATCTCAGTTAAGTAGTACATGTGCATTTAGCGATAAGTTGTTATTGTTGTTTCTTGGCGCAAAAACATCAAGAGTTAAAAAATCATGGGCTATTTAATAACGTCTTTCAATAATTTTATAAAACATGACAGAGATAACGTTTACTCAGAGGTAAAAAGAAGATAGTATTAATTTTGTTACCTTCATTGTCTCTCTTTATTAATAATAGAAACGACGTTTTTGAGATTGTTTTGCCAATGATTTTCTTGCATATACGTTTAATTAGAAGGCGATGGCAATGAATACATTCCACCAAGTACAAAGATACCTTGTGCAATCTTGTTTAAACGGAAATTATGTGGAAACGTAACGGTATATTTACTGTATTAGACATTGCTTTTCGAGTAATATTTTGTAAGATGAAAGTAATGGTTGTGCTTGAGTGCAAATACCGTCATTGTCTAGACTGTTACGGCAGATAACATCGTATATAGTCGCGCGCGGCTCGAGCGAGCCGAGAAGAGCGTTACACTAGGCACATATCAGCGAGATGTAATGAGAATTATCATAATTAGCAGCTCTCTGCACTCTGTATCTTTATATCGATACCGTTTGCGATCATTAGTGTAATACGATATGTGTAATATCCGAATGTCAAGTTTCTTTTGTTAAAGCGAAATTAAACATTGAATTTCCTACGAAGCGAGTCTGTTTTTTTCACTTCTAATCGCTAGATTATATCGATTATATTGTTTCGCGCTGATACCTCGTACAATCATGTACTCGCCACTTCGCCGTATGTATGTCCATACGATAACGACACCTTTCAGTGATAATTGTACCTATAGTTTTAGTCCGCGATCGTCAGGATGGTTGTCACAATGGTTGTCTCAGTCTATAATAGTCCTACACATAAAATATCAATTAAGAAAACTTCCAGATTTATTTACAGAATTTATTACAAATATTGATACAATAAATGTAACTGTCATTGATAACAGCAAGTAGTCATTATTTTGCATGCTAAGGTGGGACTGGCTTCAAAATGTATTTGCGCTAATTACGGCAAAATTCTCATTTGTTCACAGCTTTGTTTGGAAGAAATATTAAACCTTCGACGCCAACCTTTCGCATAACAATATAAGTCGGTTCTTGATGTCCACTGATCGTTACGTTACGAGAAGCAAGATTTTCTCGATTTTAGCACAAAGTTTTTGCATTTCATTAGGTATCGTGTATTCCGCCGCCAGAATAGCGTTCGCCGCAGCTATCGTCTCTTGAACCGATCGCGCCTTGATCCATATCCTGCCGTTCAGTCCGGCGGCGAGTTCATACGCTTGATTCCGGCCGAGCAATCTGAATAACGGGCACTCCGGATTGAGCAATTTCCTCACGAGACTCAGCGAGCAGGTGAACATCATGCCGTCCGAGCTCAGCATACCGAGCTCATTCTCCTTGCCATGAGAGTCCACGCATACCAATTCCGGTTCCATGTCCTTGCTGGCGACCAGTAGCTTGGCATATACCACGTCGCCGATCTGCACGTCGGGTCGGTTTTTCTTCGTGGCACCCTCAAAGGCCAGATAGGACAGCGTCGCCTGTTCGCTAGCTCCGATGTCCACCTTGAAAAGGTCACCGCTTTTCTGCGTCACTATACCAATCACATTCTCGCCTCGATTGGGAATGTATCTGCGTGTGAAATAAAAGAATGTTTCAAGATGGATCAACCGCGATTACGCATTGCGTAACAACGAAATACAAATAATACGGAATAAAAAATACCGAATAATGCGATAAATACGTATATAATTCAATCCTGCTCTTCCAACAGAAATGAGGCATAGGGTGACTTTGATTAAACTCCGATTAACTTATATCCATTTTTACCAATGTAGATTAACTTTAATCTCGGTTTTTAAGACTTACTCTTTAGTCTTTATCTTTTTTTAATTTTTAGAACTAGAAAAAGATAAAGAGTAAATTAAACCAAGATTAAAGTTAATCTATATTGGTAGAAATGGACATTAATCGGCAACTGATTTAATCGGCAGAATTGCCTTCAGCGAAATTTCTTGCTACATAAATCCGTTGTCAAACTAATCTAATCTTTCACATGTCAAACAACAAAAAGTTAATATATTCTACCCATGTTAATAAAATGCTGCAAATATTACTTGACAAATTAATCGCTGATTAAGTTAATCAGAATTTGGTCGAAGTTGCCCCACTTTTGCTAGAAACGCAAAATCGAATTACATACACATTTGCTACATTTAACACAAAATAATTTAAAAAGTGTATAACTTTATGAATCTATTGAGTCGATTCATAAATAAATTTCGCTATAATTGCAACTGAGAGATCCTTTACTACCAGGTAAATTATTCGATAAAATTAATAACTTTGGATTCTCATAAGATAAAAATTGTTGTTACTTATAACAGAACTTATTAATGGATCAATCCAATATATTAATGAATGTGGACGTGACGGCATATAAGAAACTGCTTTTTCCCTTTTGCTTCCGACATCCTGATCCAATAAGATCGCTGCGGGAAAACTGAAACTTCTGTGTTATCAGAATATCGGTCTTTCTCAACGAGAGGGGATGATATCGGAAAGCGTATCAGGATTCGAAGCACGTTCGAAGACAGATGACGTTCTATACCGTTTCTGGTAGCTGTCCACGTAATAAACGGCCGGGTCGCGTTTCCTCAGGATACCCGCCTTGCAGACGAGCACGGTATCGTCCTCGCGACGCAGTCCGGGGCCCAGGATCACGATCTCCTTCTCGTGCCTTCCTTCCTTTTTGCCTGGCGTGACGTTCCTTAAACTGTCGCCCGGCATCACCACGTCGCCCACGTTGACTTCCATCCTCGACGGGAAAGAAACACTTTCTTTCTTTCAGCTTTTTTTATCTCGTTCGACCGAATGTACTACGATTTCCTCGAAGCTTCGCCGCGTGACCGCCTAACCTCAAAACCGCCTCGGCGCGCGACCACGTGCGGACGGTCTCGAGCGACAGGGAGTCATCGCCATCGTGGTAGGAACGTCAAGATCGGAAGTTTCAACCGACTTTATTTTCACCCGGGTTTATTTTGTATTCTTGTCGAGAACAGAATTCTGACTCTTGTCAAGTCTGCTCCTCGCCAGCCGAATCTCCCGCACTTTTTCGTCCCTCCTCTCTTTCCGGCTAACGTCTAATCGCGCATCTGTTCCATTTCGGGTGTAAAAGTGTAGCGCGGTGCAATTACAAAGAGCAATTTTTCCGAGCAGGTGTGTATGTATACATACACAACTGGACCTTCTGTCGGCGAAATGGATACACGGAGAGATAATGTTATGGGACGAGATATCACGAGTAGGCGCACGTTACGACGTAATCAAGAAACGGACAATCCTTGTTACAAGGTATCCGAACGATTTGCGATTATCTCGAATGCTAGTTCGCACTTTCGGTCGTACTCCTTTTTTTCTTCTTCTGTTGCTAGTCCCCCACACAAATGCGGGGTCTACAATGTGAGT
>NJRP01000253.1:56937-67599 GCA_003063835.1 Aphaenogaster floridana
GAACTGTGATTGGTCAATTTCTTCCGACACGACTTACGACATCCAATGTAGACCCAGCCTTATAGGACGTTTTATGTCCTAATTTTGGGGCCCGCAGGTGGCGGCATATCCGCGCCGCATCCCAAGGAGAACAGAAAAGTCAAAATAATGTCAATTTGACATCATATTGATCAAATTTATGTCATTTTTGGTCATGATTGAAATCTCGATCTAAAAATAAAAAAAACATAATTAAAAAAGGAGTCAATATAAAGTCATTTTTAAGTCATCTGAGATCGAAATTTCGATCATGATAAAAAAATGACATAATTTGGTCAATAAGATGTCACATTGACATTATTTTGACTTTTCTGTTCTCCTTGGGATGTAGGGTTCTTATTTCACTACTTGCACTTTTTACACTCTTTACACTTCTTACACTTTATACTTAAACTTTATACCTTTATCTTTTTAATTTATTTCGAACTTCAAATCATCGTTAAACAATAATTTTAATAAATTAAAAATTGTTTTCCATTATTAGATTCCTACACGTTCGTCGCGATTTTGCATTCCGCGCTCGCCGCACTTGATTATGCTCTGCACTTTTTACTTCAAAATCTTTAGTTGATAAAGAGAGTGACAATAACAAGTGAGGTTGATAACATAGAAATGTTCAAAATTGTTTGCGAGCAATGTAGGTAATGTAGAAATCGGCCTTCTCTTTACGATGCACATCGGCGTCACGAGTGACGGCCAATCGGACGACTGGCGCAGTCCGAAGACATCCAATCACGACGCGCAACCGCCTATATACACCCGCGATTACACAAGCAAGTGTGCAATCTGGAGATTTTCCAGTCCTGGTTCCATGAAACCTCGGAGCAAGCCGAAACAAGCCGAGAGCGGGGGTAGATTTTGACAGTTGTCACCTCCACGGTGCTCTTGATGTACGTCCGATGACGTAAGCCGGCACCGGCGTCGTATTCTGAACACGCTGCGCGCCCATTCGACCGATTAACCGTTCGGAAAGATGACACCGTGCTAATTCCGCCGATTGACACGTACTAAGGAGCAAGGACGCAAAGACCGGTGTTCGCAGGCATGGGCGATACTCTCGCGGCTATCACTTCTTGAAAATCGTCTGCAGGTCAATGTACGTATTTGTATAAATATACATGCTTACACAGATATACATGCGTGCGTTGAATATGCAAAATCACGTTAACTCCGATTGTACAGCTCTCTGTCACTTCGAAAGCCTCACCATGGCCTCTGCTACGGAGCAGCAGCAGCAACAGCAACAGCAGCAGCAGCAACAACAGCAGACAACGCTGGAGTTTTATCAGGCGATGGCCGATTTTAAGAATATGTTTCCACAGATGGACGATGATGTGATAGAGGTAGAAGCGTGTCGAGGATTGTTGACAGGCTAATCGTATTGTCACATCGTTTTATTCTAGGAATATATTTCCATTATATGTCTATTGCAGGCTGTGCTAAGATCCAATCAGGGGGCTGTGGATACCACAATCGACCAATTGCTCACTATGAGTACTGACAACGAGAACGAAAAGATCAGAAGTGAATTGGAGCAGAAGGAAGAACTACCAAGCGTCGCGAAGTCACCTAGGAAAGACTCCAGCAAAACGTTAAAAAGTATTCAAAAGTGGCAGCCTCCGCTGTTGGGACCATTGCCGGACACCTTTCTGAGGATCCCGCAGCAAATGTCGGACGATGGTATTGATTCGGGGTATTTGCAAGAGAGTTCCATGCTGGAGGACGAGAGGATCGCTATGTTTCTGCAGAACGAGGAGTTCATGGCGGAACTCCGTTGGAATGAGGATTTCCTGTCCACGTTAGAACACGGTAAAGAATTGATGAGTTCGCGAGGGAGCGCAGTTTAAGAGAGAAAATGGAACGCTTTCTTTCTCTTGTAGACTCGAAGCTGGAGAAATCTGGCAGCCAGACCGGTCACGACGACGAGGATCTATTCAAAGAAAGACTGAAAAATATGGGCAAAGGTAAGCAATGGATTAGGAAACCGATCATTTAAGTAAAAAACTATGTTAGCGCGACTTATTTATTTCTCTAACGATGAACATCCTTGCAGTATCTCGACGTAAATTCGCGCAACTTACGAAGGTGTTCACTCGCAGTAAGAAACGCGGCGGCAGGCAATTGTTACCACCGACGGCTTCTTGCGACGATCTCCTGGACCCGGAAGAATCATCCAAACCTCAATCCTAAAAAGAGATCTATACACCTATACGATTCTGTTGGAATATTTGCTCTTGTCTCTCGTCATCGTGAGGACGGCAAAATTTAATGGCGTTTGCAGCTTAATGTATTTTAGATGTCACACGTCGTGGAAAGAAGCATATCTATGCCGTAACTTGCGAGAGACAAGAGAACTACGTCAGGGTCGTGTAAGATATAAGTTAATTAGCGATTCAAGTTTCTGGCTGACTCGACGGCTGACAATTAGTTGCGGAGATAATGGAATTGCAAGGTTGAGGACTCGAAGGTGCGTCAGTGAGAGGACGAAAAGACTCACCAAACAGAGTGAATATTAAGTAAAACATTTGAAACGATAAAAAAATTATCAAAAAATCCGTATCTCGGTAATTACGCAGATATACGTAGGGATTAATTAATCTTAAAGCATTAATCAATCTTAGTGCATTAATTAATCTTAATGTATTTTCTAGTAAGAATTCAGATCTGTTTCTGATAAATTCAGTGTGATATTTTACGATGTTGTGACGTAAATTTTATTTGAATAGATTTTATATTTTGTTGTGATGTACGTTGCTTGCGATTATTCGTATTACTGCATATTATTGCGTATTATTGCGTATAATCGTTTGAAGATTGACATGAGGAAGTTTTGCAGAAATTTATTGAGTGATGATCTTGAATTATCACTGATATTGGAAAAAATACTTGATTCAAATTAAGAACGGTAGTCACCGTTTTACTTAAAAATGACGGTTAAACAAGTAAAATTTTTATTGTACGCAAAGTACGCGGTGCGTTTGCTTTCTAGCATATACGGCTATGAAAGTAATTGATGTTGTATATATGTGCATCGTACGCCGTTAGTGCATAATGTTAATTAGGCACAATAGTTTATTGAAAATTTAAAAAAACGCAACATCGATCGGATTGAAAAGAAAATACGATTTTTTTTAAAATCCGATTCTCGAGAAGAGATGGAGATCTGGTCTGGTGAAATAAATGATTGATTCGTCGAAAAAAGAATGGATGAAGGCTTATGCTACAAACTTCTTACTATAAATAATTTGCATTACTATAAACTTTGCATTACTATAAATAATTTGCTAATGCTTCATTAAATAGTATCTACTATCAGTTTAGCGATGAGTAATTTAATTCAAAATTCGAGACACTACACGAATGTTAGACGCCTTCATTCATTTGTTCTTTCGATTCTACTTGCGATTGCAAGTAGTAACTGCACCTCCTTTAGACGTAAAACCTAGTCATTCAATCTAGCCATTATTTATTGAACAAAGCTCTGATATTGTAACGATATCTTGTGAATGTAGAAAATATTTATAAAAATGATCGTAGGCAGTTTAAGTAATTTACAACATGTGCTATGATGACAAACACGTATGAGAATAAATCGGAAGAGATGCTGGAATGGGGATTATATTTATTCAAAATTTCGTTCGCACTAAAAAATTAGGGAAGAAATGGTTCCAAATGCATTTATCCAAATCGTTATGCCAACCATCTCTCTCCTAATAATCATGAAATCGATTTGGGTAACATGCTCAAGAGCACAATACAGTATCAAAATGAGATTGTCTTGCGCTACGTATCAGGTTGCTTAAAGAACACTCTGGCACCAGAGAGACTATAGTATAACAGTTGAAACTCGGCGTTTCTCTCAGTGAGACGTTGAAGCGTAAGTGCCCTGGTCTGTTGAAGTTTCTCGTCGCCGTGGTCATCCTTGCGCTCGGCGGCAAGCCTCTCCTGGGCGATGTGCTGCTCCACCGTCTTGAACCAATGCAGGCCGTCCAACTCGGCGCTCTGATCGAGCAGCGCGTTGATGTAGGCAATACCCATGGCGAAGCCGTCGTCGGTGAAAGCCGCGCCGGTCTGGTTCTTCTTGAACATCTTCTCCTTGTTGGATACGGAATTGTCGACGAAGCTGAGCGTCAGCGGAGGCACGATAGCGTAGAACTGCTGCAGATGGTAGGACTTGGCGTCGCGGAACGCCGATGCGAACACATCGACTAGCAGTTTGAAGTATTGAATACCTTCGGTGAAGTTACGCACTAGATCGGCGATGTCATTCTCCAATCGTCTAGCAGCGGCTTGCGTCGTGGCGCTATAATTTAGTCCACGACAGAGCGATTCGAACGATACCGCTCTCTCGATATCTGGCAGGAAGGATACCGCGTTGGAACTGGCGTGTAGGCCGCCAGAACGGATCAGCCGCACGTAGCCGAGCGCGTTGCCAATTTGCGTGATCAGTTGGCGAAACTGGTCCAGGTAGCTCAGCCCGTCGGCGGTCATTCCTAGTTTTCGAATACCCTTCTGGAACTTTTCCGCTCGCTCGTATGTGTACGGAGCGGCGCCCGCTTCTCGTTGCGCCCGGACGAACCTAATGTCGCGCATCAGCCGCGACTTGATGTGCTCGTCGAAAAGGAATTGCGAGAAGGTGTGCAACTTTACACGCAGAAACTGGTAAACGAAGTTTACCGTAGTGCTCATGATGCCAGTGCCGTGGGTACGTATCGAGTTGGCAATGTGCCTGATACCGATGGTGTTTAGATGCTTATTGCCGCTGCTATGTTCCACGAACGTCTGCGTGTTCAGATTGTATAAATACCTGCAACGAAGGACGGTGTGAATATATTGATTAATTTCTAAATACTAATTATAAACACAACGCATTCTTATACTATTATATTTAACAATTTTGGGTACCTGGAAACGAACACGTGGATGTTACGCATAATCTCTAGAGCGTCCAGGCCCTGCTCGAGAGTCTGTGTCGGCAGATGATCCTGCACTGTGTCCAGGCCCATCTTATAGCTGGCCAATGCGTGCATCGTTCGGTAAGTTCTCCAATCGTGCAGGGCCACTGTCGTCAAATTGTAAAACATATCGTCCAGGTAATGTTCAACAAATCTCTTAGTGCAGACCATGTTTTCGGCTAAGGGTAGTGGCGGGGCTCGTACTACTCTGCCACCGTCTTTCGCGCCGATGTTAAAGGGATTCGCTGAGTCCAGTTTGAGATGAGCATGCACGTGTAGTCGTAGGCTAGTCTCGATCTCATGGCAGGCCGGTTTCAGCACACTCTTCACTAAGCTCTCCCGGAGTCCCGCAATATGTTTTACCCTCAGTTCGGCGAATTCCTGCTCGCCCACGGCGCTGTTGAAGGCGGCGAATAGATGGGCGACATGAGAGACGCCGGTATTGCTATCGACGACCGAGGAGAGATAGGCGGGCAGCATGTTCTGATGATGCAGCAGCAGCGAGTAGTCGCTGTGTTCGTCAACCAGCTCGTACAACTCGGCCACAGCATCATAACTATCCAACAGAAACCGCAGCTTTACCACGTCTTCCTCGCGGAAGGTATCAGTAAGCTGGGTGGCACATGCCAACGCGCAGCGTACTATCAGCCGCCTGTCTGCACTCGCCGGTCCACCTATCAACCGCATACTCAGCCCTATCAGCGATAGCGCGTCTAGCCGTTCTCTACTGTAACCCTTGTCCCTCTGAACGAGAGCCTTGCGAGCCGTTTCCAGCATAACTAGCACATAGTAAGCTAGGTATTGCAGCACCTGGGCCTGCGATTGCACCACGACCGGCCCGAGCGCGTAGAACGTCGTCTGCAGGGACTTCTGTAGCTCCACAAGTCTACAGATCAGCTGTACCGTACCGCGACTCATCGGCTTCGACAGCGAGGCATGCAGATTCGTCACGAACGCGATAGTCTCCCGCATCTGAGACAGCAAAGCCAGCAAATCTGTTAATAGTGTACGCTTTTGCCCGATGTCCGATACCTGGAGATTGGTCCTCGTAAGGATACTCTGCATCTCCATGCACCAGGTCGTCCCTCGTTGTATTAGATTGTTCACCGTGATCGACAATCTTTGTGTTCTCGCCTGCAAAATTTTTTCGCCTATTTGTGGGCTCACGGCAGTGCTAGTTTCCTTTGGGACGACGTTGCTGAGGAACTTGCTGGGTACCCACATCACGTTTCCCACCAACGTGACCGCGTAGAATCTCTTGTTGGCCTCCAGCACTCTCTTGATCAGCTTCTTGTCGCAAGCGCCGAATAGCTTTATCACCACAGTGACACCGACGTTGGCTCTTATCCAGCTCTTATTCAACGCGGCGTAATCGTTCGACTTGCTCTCCACGTCTGTGATCATGTTCTTCAGATAACTGACGATCTGCTCGCTCATGACCGCACCCTTATTCACGTCCATCACATGCTCGATCGCCTTTAGAAACATATTCTTTCGCAGCAATTTCTCCTGCAGATCTTTGAGCAAATGATCGAAGGTCTCCAATTTTGTCTCGACAACGCCAAACTGCGACGGATTGTGCATCATCGAGCGCACGTGCAGCCTGTACTTCTTCCATTGATCCAATATTGTCGGTTGAGCGTCGACGATCTCGTCGAGAGTTACAAGGATCACGAACAGATCTACGAAGCCTTCTAGCAAGACAGGTAAGTAGATCTCGTGGACAGCACCGGATAGACTTGCCAACTGTTGCGTGGTCAAGTGTACAACGGCTGACATTCGATTAGTAAAAACAAACAGATCTAGGAGATCCGACAGTAGTTTGATCACACCGGCAAGATCGTCATCCATGCACCTCTCTCCATGAGCGAAGAGCTTCGCGTAAAAGCCAGCGGCTTCCACCTTCAGCAATCTGATTTCTCTGCAGGTTCCCGCCACAGCCGCCAGCAGCTTGGACAGAACCTTGTTTTCCATCTCCACCAGGGAAAGGATACCAATGTCCTCTGTCGTTTTATAGACTAGGCGCAGAGGACCCTCTATAATATATTCTAATGTTGAATCACTCTTCCAGGACTTCTCCACCAGGTTTTCGAAGAACTCCCCGTACTTCCGCAGGTGCATGGCACCCGCAGCCTTGTAAATGCTTTCATCTTTCTTGGAGTTCCACGTCGGTGCCTCTATCATTTTTTATTTTTATTAAAGCTGACTCCGGCAATCTGTGATAATTATTGAAAGCATTCTAATTATAGAATTTCAACGATTAATATATTTGTTATAAATTTATAATAATATAGCTAACTTATATTATAGAATTCCCTTTTTGTTTCTTTCAATAAAATTTATTTGACATTTAACATTACTTACCTCATCTACCATATACGTATATTTATATTTCTTTATATTATTTATTTTCTGCATTCGAACTTAAATAATCACGCCGCACATTACTCTGTTTCTACACAGTATCTGGCCTATCATTGTTATTCCATCCAACTTCAGCTGACACTGACACTTGCCCCGAGAAGGCGGCTAATGTAACATGAAGCTAATCATTACGTCCCACTATTCGCGATAGATGGCAATATTCTCGAGAGTACCAACAGCCGATATGTTCCACCTAGTTGATAAGATATCTTAAAAGTACCGATGTGAAAAAAATCAGTCTAATTTCTCTTTATTGCATCAATCACGCAAGCATCTCGCATTCGCACGTGTATTCGCAATATTTTTCGTCCTTATCATCTCGAGGAAGGATTACGAAATAACGAATAAAGCTCGATCTGTCCATATCGATATCTTTTTATTATATCAGTAAAAGACATTTTATTTCTAAACAAAAAGTGATAGAATTATATAATGCCGATCTTATTGGCGACATCGAGCGCGTCGTAGTCGCGCGTTAGACGCACATACGCTTTCTTCTTGCCGTCCGGCCTAATCAAAGTGTTCACCTTAGCTACGTCGACATCATAGAGCTTCTTGATCGACGCTTTGATGTGGTATTTGTTGGCGCGGGTGTGCACAATGAAGACCAGAGTGTTGTTGTCCTCGATCTTCTTCATCGCCGCTTCCGTCGTCAATGGGAATTTTATGATGTTGAACGCGTCCATGCTGAAATACAAGTCACAAGGATGCAACGATAGATTCTTAGAAGAAAATCATACATACAGATTTATTTTTATGGACAAGTTTCGGGCGGAATTCGTTCGAAGCCTTACCGATTTCTATTCGGCACAGATTTGCGCGGATATTTTGGATTTCTCGGCGGCCTGAAAGTCGGGGGTCTGTGGAAGTGAACGGATGTCCTGATCTTCCGCACTCTAGAGCCATGAACACCCTTCAGGATCTACGAAGTAATAAATACGATTGTCAGATTCATGATATCTAATACGCGCTTGCACACAGTATATACTCTTTGATCGTTCAGTACTGTGTTAAAAAGGTAATTTCACGGAAATTCAAAGAGATTCCCACACTTAAAATCATCATTAGGAAAGATGCTTCGCTCAAAATATAAATGATCGCAAGATAAATGATTTTTAGCAAAAATTTCTGTTTCAAGCACCTTCTTCTGTGCCTTAAGAGCCTTCTGAAGCGGAGCCGCTGGCTTTCCGCCCTTCGGCGTCTTTTTGGCAGCCTGCACATTCTTCTTAGGTTTGCTGATCAACGGCTTGCTGGCAAGCTTGAGCACAGGTTTAGCTGCGGGTTTGGCCGCCGGTTTGGTGGCAGCCGCTGGTTTGGCAGCTGCTGGCTTCTTCGCAGCCGCAGGCTTGGCCGCGGGTTTCGTCACCTTTGAGGTAGACGCCGCTGTGGCTGGCTTCTTCTCAGCCTTCTTCTCTGTCTTCTTCTCTGCAGGTTTACCTACAAAAGAGAGCAATACAGAACTCGGATCGATAATAAACACGTCAAAAGAAACGAGGATCAAAAGTGTATCTTATAGTGAATTCAATCACTCGCTCTACACTGGATTAATGCGCAATAAGGCTGTTACATATGAACATATCTAAATGCAATGATATAATTAGTTTAATGATAAAATCATTAATGTAACTTCCGTTAAACGTGATTATCTCATTATCGACTATTTGTATAGTCGTATAAAATATTTATGTGCTTCTACACTTAACTAACTTCATGTATAGCAGCTTTTAACCCTTTGCAGACGGGGAGCATGTTTACATGCTCTCCGCTTATATTTCAGAAACTATTAGCCTGATTTTTATGAAACTTGAAATACAAAAGTTTTTTGCGAATTTCAAATTTTTGACTTCCAAATTGAAGAGGGCCATCAAAAAATTTCTGTATTTCAAGTTTCATAAAAATCGGGCTAATAGTTTCTGAAATATAAGCGGAGACCATGTAAACATGTTCACCGTCCGCAAAGGGTTAATATACACTAATTTAGTTTAATGTGGGTGATTGAATTGGCTATTAAATTTGTGTTACTCTCACAAAGTCCAGCAGGCAAAACCTGTACCTTCATCTTTCGGCTCTGTAGTCTCTCTAGAGAGTCTCTTTATAGGTTATGGTATACGCGAATGCTACATCAGACAAAATCGACGCCGAATGTGTCGCGTGGCAGGCACAACTCGCGGAAAAACGGCGGATGAAGTCGCATAGAACGTCCTTCCGAGGATCGTCATCCTTATAAATACGGCGTTAGAAAACGTGTGCCCGTTCGACCACATGGTCACGGTCCGCGTTCCCTGATCCCGCGCTACACCACATCGTCGCGATATTAATACATTACGTTCGCGTTAATCGACGAGACATTGTTTATCTTGAAAAACACGCGCTCGGAGAGAGGAAAGATGAATATTGAATTGTTTTTGCACTCACCTGCCTTCTCCGTGGGTTTCGGTTTCGGAGCCATTTTAATGGAAAGGAACGTCAACTCGTGGCGGAAGCGCGCACCTCGGCCAATCCGGCCACTACGCTAGTCATTGATCAACGAGAAAGAAGAGGGCGATTCTCCGACCAAATTCCGATGAATGGACGACTAACGTCCATTTTCACCAACGTAGATTAATTTTTAATCTCAGGGGGGCTATTCTTGAAATCGTTCGTTTATAAACGAATTCGTTTATAAACGAACGATTTCAAGAATCGAGCCCCAGTTTAAACTTACTCTTTATTTTTGTCCAATTCTTAGAACTAGAAAAAGATAAAGAATAAATTAAACCGAGATTAAAGTTAATCTGCAGTGGAAATAGACATAATTCAACCAGCGGTATCGTAAACGAAATTTTCTCATTGAGCTGTTTTCACCATCTTCGTTTAACTTAATCGGCCGATTAAAAATTGTCAACAACAAAACTTCAAAATCAAAGGGGTTCAGTGGCAATTGAGCCGCAACCAACAACGTAGAAACCAACTACGTCAAAACTGTTACTATTTCTTGGCACTTTCTCTTTTAATTTGGTCATAACTTTCTTTTGAACGATGAGCAAACGAAAATTTTGACTGGACAAAAACGTGGACAAATCATGGACATTCGTATCACGCTTAGGCTGCGTCTACATGGTTGATATTTTCCGCGTAACGCGTATCGCGTAACCAATCACGGGATCGTTCCAATAGAGCGCTTACAAAGATTCCGTTGAAACGGTCTCGTGATTGGTTACGCGATACGCGTTACGCGGAAAATATCAGTCCATGTAGACGCAGC
>NJRP01000253.1:72120-84805 GCA_003063835.1 Aphaenogaster floridana
AACATTTTTCATTAATTTCTAAGCGGGATACGATTGTCCACGATTTGTCCACGTTTGTCCACCCAAAATTTTCGTTTGTCCATCGTTCAAAAAAAAGTTATGACCAAATTACCTGGATCTCGTCAAAAGCAACCTGGGACACGTAGACATCGAATTCGAAGTATTAATACCTCTAGACACCAAATTTAATACCAACGATCTTTTAATCGCTTTGCTGACGATCTATTCACTAATTATCAACGTTAAGACGGCGTGCGGCGAAACAAAATCACAAGAAATTTAACTTAACTTTCTAATGCTACTATATCGAGGGGTTAAGGGATGGAGGGTACTTGAAACAAGTTTTATTATAAATAGGACTCTATAAGCTATCTAATGAGATATTATTTATTACTCTACAATTATTAGTTGCGAAGATATAAGCGTTTAAAGTGTGACATGTTTTCGTTGCATCCGTGCTCGCAAAGTTACCCCCTTACAATACAAAAATTATTCTTCTGATTATTTCTCAATATTATTCTTTTTATTATTTTTCCTATATACATAGATACAGATTATACAAGAGAAAAAAACATCTATAGACATATTTTATATATATAATTATATATATTTATAAATCTTTTTATATAAAAAATTTTTTTTTACCAGGAAGCGATACCGATAGTTTTTTAGTTGTTATTGTACTGAGCAAAAAATCAATTTCTTATCTATTCTTACATAATAATTTATTTCAGGCACTCGTTGTTTTTTACGATTATGCCCGCATGAGTCTCCCCAACGTGTCACAATCGAACACCTGCCGCAGCAACCAATGTTTCCCTGTTTACTCATGCGGAAACAATCGTGTCCCGCTCATATGATGTAAGTATACAGCGAGCGTCAGTCTCTGGACGGTGTTGGACAACAGCGTATAGAAAGATCAGTTAACAACATGTAATCGCAAAAATTGCAGTTACGCAACAACGCGTGTGTAAAAGAAAGGAGCGCGTTTTTGTTTCCCCAAGCGCTTGGACTCGATGTGAAGAGAGCGATGTTGGAAACGCGCTCCGCGATTTACAAAATGATGAAGGAGGAGGCCCACGATGAGAGGCAGGTAGGGGAATCCATTCGAATTAATTAACGCTGAATTAATTAACGAACGAACATGTCTCTCCTTCTCTCTCCTCTGATCTTCGCCGATAGATAACCGATTGGCCGCCGCCGTTTTCGTCCGAGACCACCCCGTACAATGAGAGCGATTTCGGCGGCTTGGTCAGGCGGACCTGTGAGAGCAAGAGCTTGACTCTCCGAATCTCCAAGGTGATCGTCATTGGCGACGTCGCCGTCGGCAAAACAGCATTAGTGAACCGGTAATAGCTTGGCAAACGATCTTTATAACGATCGTTTAGTAAACTTTGGAGAACCGATCCTAGATAACACAAAGTTCAAAATCGGGACATAAGACATCTTATAGACGTCTTGACCTAAAATGACCCGATTTTGGACTTTGTGTTGTCTGGGCTCATTCTTCGCGGAGTCAAATTGGCACTTTTGCGACCTAAAGACCTGGACCTAAAACAGTAAAGAATAATTATCGTCGATTTGCGTAGTTTTTGCCACAAGCTCTTCGACAACAATTACAAGGCCACCATAGGCGTGGACTTCGAGGTGGAGAGATTCGACATCCTCGGCGTGCCTTTCCACTTACAAATGTAATAAAGCCGACGAGATGACGCTTAGAGACGTTTACAAGCGTGAATTGAATGTAATGTAGTAATTTGAGACACGACACTTGCAGATGGGATACCGCGGGGCAGGAAAGGTTCAAGTGCATAGCGGCGTCTTATTATCGTGGCGCTAATGGTGAAAATCTTTCCTCTTGTACGCGATCCTTATCTACCCTATCTTACATTTCTTACGCGTGCTTCATTTTAGTGATTATGGTCGTTTTCGATCTGGGGAACCTGATGTCGCTGATGCACTGCCAGCAATGGTTGAACGAGGCAAGTCGCAGCAACGTTGGTTCTCATCATATCTTTCTGGTTGGCGCTAAGAAAGACCTACTAGTAAGTATTCCTGTAATATCTATTACTATCGCCATGGGCGCCCTTATAACTTTTTCAAGAGGAGACAGAGTGTAAATACACTTAGGAGTGTCAAACGAACGTATTTTCAAATAATATTTTTTAAAGAAATATTTATACAGAGTTTTATTTTTAATTGTATAAATTTCAAACAAAAAGTTATCTGGTTTTCAATCATAAAATCATTCTAAATTGAAAAAATTAAAATCTAGGGAAGGCATATGCTCCTCCTTGCCCCCCCTTCATGGACGCCCATCACCTTTGCAATATCTTATACTATCTACCTAACCTTGTAATATTTTACTATTAATCGCTTTTTCTTTTGCCAGTCTCATCCGGTATACGAGATAATCGAGAAACGGGCGGTCGAGGCGGCGAGGAGGATGCGAGCGGAATATTGGGCGGTTTCATCGAGAACGGGCAACGGGGTGTCCGAATTGTTCACGCGGATCGCCGCGCTCTCTTTTCATGCGATGGTCCTGCGGGAGATGCAGAGCTTGAAGCTCGAGCCGATCAACATCGGCTCGGCGACGATAAGTGAGTAGAAATCTGAAATCTAACGGCGCCAAACGGTGACTACACGCAGCATGCAAAGATGTAAACGCAAAGGGGCAATTTGTTAAAAGCATTCTTTTTCCAGCGTTGAAAAGGCAATCGAAGGAGGCCGAGATAAAGCGGCAGAGAATGCCGAAGTGCTCCAGGTGCCCGACGTGACGGCGCGATTTGATAAATATATTACGTAATAAGTACAATATGCATAAGAAGTAAATAAAAATGGCCAGTTAAATTAATAACATATACGTTTGTAGCTAACAATAACCGGGACACGCGCGGCTCCCGTTACTTTTGCCTTTACAGTCGAACAAAACATCGGAAACATCCGTTCTTATTTTAAGACCGTCTTAAGATGCTAATGCGATTCTGTGATTGGTTTGTGACATCTTAAGATCGTGCTTAAGGCCGATTCTACAATAGGGTGTAGTAAGCTTTAGTCTGGGTCTACAATAGGGTGTAGTAAGCTTTAAGCCCTAAGAATTGACCAATCACAGACAATTATTCTCCTCACATTCGACTGTGATTGGTCAATTTCTTAAGGTTTAAAGCTTACTACACCCTATTGTAGAATCGGCCTAAGACGGTCTTAAATATAAGAACGGATTATGAATATCGGCTTATGACCGCGATTCTGCGGGTGTCGCCGCTTGAATTTCGCGCGTCGGCCGCGCGTTTTCGAGAATCGCCGCTCGCGGCGCCACCGTCGTCTAACGCGCGCCCATTATCAACCGTTCTGCGAATTTCCAGTATTTCCATCCCGAGGAACGATGCGAAAAAAAAAGACAACGGCGATACTGCCGACCGTCGCCGATTGTGACCGATCACGGGGTCGCTCGTGCGACGCACGTACGCGTCCTTGTTGTCCACGTCGGCCACGCTCGCGGAAATTCGATTTGTTGTTGAATCAGTGCACCTTCAGCGGAACGACCCAGCGTCCGTCGCGTGGCTGTCGCTATTGGAGACCGGTTATTGCAGATTATCGAGCATCAGACGTTTACCCGCATAACCGGTTGGCCATTTGAAGGTAAATTTCGAACCACATTCCGACAGGTGACAAAAGATGGTGGGGATGTACGAGGGTACGGACGGGGGTCGGGGAGGCAGAGAAGCGACGAGTCACATGACCGGTTAGACGTTCGGGATCACGCGGCGACCTGCGAATTTTGCAATCTCTGCGAGAAACGTTGACACGTGTCACCTTTTAACGCGCAATTAGAATCGAATGGCGTTGCCTCGCTCTCGTTTCCGGGGCTCTCGATAATTTCATTGAAGTGAGTTAGAACTAGAACAATAGGTTGCCGACATCAGCTGATATAGAATAACATATCTGACCCGCCTTATCGGTAAGGTCGGAAACATTAACGGTGCACGAACCGCCGTTTATGTCGAACAGTCGGACCTTTCTGTGGCACGTAAACGTGTGCATTCGATTGTATAGCTAATTGCGCGGTTCAAACATTTTGTGCTGAAGACAAAGGGAGACATCGGTCGACAAATGAGTTCTCGGACTTGTGACGCCTCGGACTATTAATTTCTCCGACTGCGCCATGCGCGAGCGCGCGCGCATGCGCACGCGCTCGTGCGAAGATAAATGATTTTTGAAATGATTACGCGACACAACAATACGAAGATTACGCTCTCTTCGCGGAGAGCTTAATTGTTTCTCCGATTCGTTTATTTCCGCGAATGATATAAGCGCGAAATAAGCAGCTGACTCGACATCTTGATTCCGCAAGCTCATTCTTGTCATCAGATAACGCGCGAATTTTTCGAGTGCGTCTGATGTATGGGGTGGCCGAGAGTAAACCGATCACGTAACTTTTTCGCTAGAGCGGAAGCGTGAAAAGTGAAATGTTTCTTCGTTGGCCGTTTATTCATATAGTCTGTTCATGAGCGTTTTCCAACAAGAGACACGGATGACACAGTGTAACACAGGCTGCTTTCCTTTTACGTCCATTTCCACCAATGTAGATTAAAACATTTTTCATATATAAACATATATAATTATGTATCAAATATGTCCATACATACAATTTTTCATATATAATTATATATAATCATATATAAATGTGTATATATATATATATATATAAATATATAGAAAAGTTATATATGATTATATATGAGCAATTTTATGTAATGACATATTTGATACATAATTATATATACAAGTTAAATAACATTCAAGCTCGTATATGCAAAGCAAAATAAAAAGGTTGGAGGCCAAGAGACGAGCAAATATTATTTGCTCGCCTCTTGGCCTCCAACCTTTTTATTATTATATATGTTTATACATATGTTTATATATTTTTATATATGTTTATATATATATATATATATATGTTTATATATGTTTATACATGTTTATACATGTTTATACATGTTTATACATGTTTATACATGTTTATATATGTTTATACAAGTTTTATATATGTTTATATATGAAAAATTTTTTTTACCGGGAATTAACAATATAATTACAAGACCGCGAAGTGTATCAAACAATTAAAATCGAGAACGGCCAAATACGGTCATAGCAGATCTTAGTGTTCATTAATATTTTGTGTGATTTTTGTAGTTCTTTTGCACACATAATCACACATAAAATATTAATGAGCACTAAGATCTGCTATGACCGTATTTGGCCGTTCTCGATTTTAAATGTAGATTAACTTTAATTGCGGTATAACTTACTTTTTATCTTTTTCTAATTCTTAGAACTAGAATGAGATAAACATCGACATCTTAAATACAGGGTGTCCCATTTAAATCGACCACCTCTGATAACTTCGCAAGAAATGGTCGTAGAGAAAAGTGTTTCATACAAAAGTTATTTGACTTCGAGGGGGACATAAGATGGATCAAACGAAATTTTTCTAGGTGGAGGCGTTTCGGAGATTTGAAGATGACCTTTGATTTTTTAAATGGAATTATATGATTTTTTAAATATAATATATATGATGCCTCTAGTTATTCTGCACATAAAAGTATTATGGTAAAGTTATCAAAAAATCAATAATTTGCGAGATATTTTACATTTTATTCTGATATATTTTGACATGAAAGTTGCTTTTCAAAAATGTAACTGCACAATTGGATAATCTTTTTTAAAAGCAACCATGTATTTTCTTTACACCAATTGATTTATCCTACTATTCTACGCATAAAAGTATTAAGGTACAGTTGTCAACAAATGAATGGTTTACAGGATATTTTATATTTCATGTCAAAATATATCAGAATAAAATGTAAAATATCTCGCAAACTATTGATTTTTTGATAACTATCTTAATACTTTTATGTGCAGAATAACTAGAGAGGCATCATATATATTATATTTAAAAATCATATAATTCCATTTATAAAAAATCAAAGGTCACCTTCAAATCTCCGAAACGCCTCCACCTAGAAAAATTTCGTTTGACCCATCTTATGTCCCCCTCGAAGTCAAATAACTTTTGTATGAAACATTTTTCTCTACGACCGCTTCCTGCGACGTTATCAGGGGTGGTCGATTTAAATGGGACACCCTGTATACTTAAGACGGCACTTAAGTATAGGAATTAACCATGAGAGAATACACGGCCCATTAACTTCAATGGTAGAAATGTTCACTTTCCGCTCTAGGGAAAAAGTTACAGAATCGATGCTCTAATGTCCTTTTTCACCAACGTAGATTAACTTTAATCTAGAGATTTAATTTAACCTGTATCTAGAAACTTTAATTTTGCTAAATCGCCAGTAATTCTTAGAACTAGAAAAAGATAAAGAATAAGTTAAACCGAGATTAAAATTAATCTACATTGGTAGAAGTGGACATAAGGCCCGGTTGCTCCAACGTTATTTTAGCTTTAAGTGAGACTTAAATTTGTTGTACCAAAGCAAAAGCGACACCTAAAGTGCTTTAATTGGGTCTAAGTGCCGATCATGTGACTTTTTCCCCTAAAGCGGAGACGTGAAAATTCAGGGGGCCTATTCCGTATGTCTTAAAAGAGTGAAAATGCGAAAAGTGAGCGAATTTACTAGGTTTTGAGCAATTTCATTGGTAAAAACTTAGTAAATTCGCTCACTTTTCGTATTTTCACTCCTTTATGGGCCGATTGTTCCAACTTCTTGGTAAGTTTTACCCGACAGGTAGCATACCTTTGTCTCTTTTTTAGAACTTATCTGAAAAGAAACGTAGATATGTTATCTGTCGGGTAAAACTTATTAAGAAGTTGGAACAATCGGCCCTAAGAGATACGGAATAGGCCCCCAGGGCGGACGGATAATTTTGGAACACAGCCGAAGATAGTGAAGAAATTTTCACGCTTCCGCTCTAGGGAAAATGGTTATATGATCGGTACCTGGGATTTACGGTGCAGTCGGTAAAAGGACGGACTCATGGTGATTTGTGGGTGCATTTCCGCCGTGTCATCTCTTCAGCCGTGTGTGTGCCTGTGTGTACGTCGAGTGAAACGCGGCAATTAGCGCGGAGAAGTGTATACAATACGAGCCGGAGCCTTGCATCAGTTTCCAGGAACCTTGGCGTCCAGGCTTTCACTATTCGCGACGAAAACACGTGGATTTTTTTTCAGTCGTTAGAGATTGTCGCGGATGACGCTTAGGACTGCGAACGACTGATCGTAGACGGAACAGATCCCGCATTCGGGTCTCGATCCTTACTCCTGGACTCCTGGGTTTACGAGAGGTCGAAGAACTGAAGAGTCGAAAAAACATTAAAAGGTTTCACAAAGCATGGAGGACTCTGTCTTAATTAGAGGCGGATATCCTACGCAGGAAGAAACTTTTACCAACTACATCGCTGATATGTTAGAAGAATGTCCAATGCCGACGTACGGAAGTATTCCGGGAATTTGGAATTTATCTTCCCCGTGGAAAAATGCGGTCAGTTATCTATGCTTATCGCAATGGCCTTCTAATATACTCTTTATTCTTGCGCAACGTAAAGTGATAGAAATGTGGTAGAAAATAGATCTCTCGACACGGCGAACGTTTCAAGATATCGTCTGGAAGTTGTCTTGGATATCTTTCCTTGGCAAGACAATCAATCAGATGAGAACGCGTGTCTGATCTTTGATCCTTTGCATTATTCAGGAAACGCTAGCGCGACGCCGGTCGCCGTGGCGACGAAACGCACCATCGACAATCGTTATGCGTGCTCGATGGAAAGCTCACGTTACATCGGACAACGAAAAACGCGTTAATCAATTGCATTCGAAATCCCTCGGAAGAACATGCGGTGTAGAAGTGAGCACCGATCTTGGGATATCATTTCTCGTATTTCCAGAAGACCACGCATTCTCAGAAAGCTACGTTTTTCCCAGAGAATTCTTGTAAGATGCAAAAAAGATCATGATAGCAGAGATACGGAACGTATTATTATACTTCCCGGTAAACACCAACTAACAGCGACATTCATATCAATATTATAATTTCCCGCTCAATAACAAATGTAACATACACCTATTGTCATAACAGATGCATTGTTGAGTAGAAAATATTGATGTAACGTTATTGTCAGCTGGTGTTTACTGCGTTGTGCATCGCACTTGGTTGTCAACATGTTATTTCGTATTAAAATTAATGTTTAATATTTACCGATCGCTGACACGTTGCGCCAACGTACTGCTTACATAATATCAAACACTTTTAATACGAACTTAACGTCTACGATCGATGGAAATTATCGAGGTAACGGTGTTTATCTTGTTTGAATGGCCTTGGCAAAATGTAAGTTGTCACGGATATAATTTAGAACGTATTAATTTTTTGTTACAGTTCCGTTGCTTCTTATTATATTCGGGCTCTTTTATTCAAGAATTTATCGAGGCTTCAAGATGCTTCGAATGTCATTTCTTCTTTTTCTCCGAGCTCTCCTGGCTCTCCTGAGGATTCATTAGACTTTTAAATAGCTTCACAATGTAGGGATCCTCGTCGCAGGCTTTCGGTCGTTTTTTATCCTCCCGCTTCGGATTCGCCGTCAGCTCGATCTCGGCGTTCTCCTCGACGTTCTCTACGGTCTTCTTTTCGTCACTCAAATCCTGCACGGAGAAAATTTTATATTAAAAATTACTATGTATGGCAGTAGCCGTGGACCATTGCTGGAATTATAAAAATTTTTACTATGTTATTATATTAATAATTATTAAACTCTTTTGTGAAAACATAGTAAAAATTTTTATAATTCTAGCATGGTCCACCGCTAGTGCCATACATAGTAATTTTTAATATAAAATTTTCTCCGTGTGCTTTCGTACGCAATGTCCCTTTCGCGTGGACACATTGAAGTCGTCGTGCGAAATCATCAGAAATTTCGCCGATGGTATTTTTACCCGACGTTATCTCACCAATACCGAGAGTTCTGACTGCGCGTTTTTTGATACAGATATTCACCGACTTCTGTATATCGCTGACTGTGCACTCTTGCCAAATATTTTCGTTTAATATTTTGTACTGAATATTTTTTTTTTATTTATTTGCATGCCGATTGCGATTTAATTTAACGACACACATTTAATTATATACTCGACACTTAATCATATGTCAGCTGGAGTTAATCGTGTTTAATCCGTAAGCACGTGCGTGAGGATCAAACTGATCCAGACGAAAGCTATGAATTTACTAACCAAAATATTACATAAAGGAATATTTTTAAAAAATATAGATATCTTTTCATTTCTAATGCTT
Organism: Aphaenogaster floridana; assembly: GCA_003063835.1. Taxonomy (NCBI): domain Eukaryota; kingdom Metazoa; phylum Arthropoda; class Insecta; order Hymenoptera; family Formicidae; genus Aphaenogaster; species Aphaenogaster floridana. The sequence goes on from NJRP01000253.1 coordinate 81,429, forward strand.
GAAAATTATTACTTTATGTTTAAAACATATCTCAGTTTATAATTATTTATAAATAAAAAGAAATTTGTGTATACATAAAAAATTAATTAAAATGTAGGTCAAGTTGATTCCCACGCGAGCACGCGAGCACTTACGTAAAAAAAAGTCACGCGAGTGTGCTTATGAGTCAAAAGAGAACAATTCCTACCGTTATGCAAAGATTTTGATCTTAAATCGTAATGAATAAAAAACTATATATATATATATATACAGAGGTCGGTTTACCACTACGAATGCTCGATGAAATGGAGACAATATCATCGGCGAAATTTTCGTTGATGAAAATGAATAATTCCCTTATGCATATATGCAAATGCCGATTTTTATGTGCACGTGTCTTCGGAAAAAATGCTTACTTCAACATCTGCTATTTCTTTCTCGGATTCACTCGTCTTTTTAGGTTCGCTTGCCATGATTGTTGAGAAACTTTGCCACCGAAAAAATTAGGCCTCGGAGGAACAAGTTTATTTCGTTATTCAAATCAGCAGTCTCGCTCTTTTTTAACTTGCGTTTTAATTTCTTTTTCGATTGTAACTGTAATGTGCGAATGTGAATTTTAATCAGTTATCACGTCTGATGTCCACATAGGTCATATAAAAAAGTTTAAAGCCCCAGTTTTCATAAATCATAACTCGCCTGCAGGTTCCCGTCGTGAGAATAGAAGGAAGGCCGACAGCGCGTGGATAGACATCATCACGAGCATGCATCTGTGATTAAAACTGTCCCAATCTATTAGCGCCATTAATATGAACGGGGAGCAAATTATTGGGCTGCCGGATACGTTTGTGAATTATTTATGGAATTTCGATAGGAGGCTCATGATGATCCCGATGAGAGAAAAAGCGAAGCGGTCTCGCATGGAAACCGCACGATAAACTCACACACGGACACAACGGTGAAACAACCGAGGCTTCGATATATCGTATTTATTTGGCGTGATATTATTACATATTGAAGTATGTTGAAACGCTTGATATCTGAAACTTGAAACGGCTGACGGCACAGCTCCGGGAACTCGTCGAAGTCATTCGTAAAATCGAGCTCTAACATATGTATATATATGTACGTGCATGCATATAACGCGATAATGCAATCATGTCTGCAATCGCTGTAGATTAAATGCGTGACGTACGTACGGGCGGTATATCGCCGGACGTGTTTAAAAAATTGACCTTGCGACCAACATTGTAATTCATCCAACGTACATTCTGCCTTTCTAAACTGTAATTCACCGAACGAGATAGCTGTTACAACGTACAGATCGCGCATCGAAGTAGACATATTCATTGCTATTCATTGTTTCCTGCTGACAAATTGACGAATAATTCATCTGTCTTGACCACGGCGTCAACGAAAAGATTATTGCAACCGCGGAACTATAATATTTCAGCGATACCGCATGCATACATAATAGCTTTTCTCGCTTTGTCTATTCAGAAGAGAAACGAGTGTCGAACGGGCAGCACGTGGATTTTGCGTGAATTAAAATTACGGTCTTTACTTTTATATATAAGGCCACCACTACTATCTCAGATTGTGAAATCAGAAACTATGAATTTTTATTATACTTATAATAAAAAATTTTGCAAGATGCATTAAAATGGAAAGATTTTAATTAAAAAATTGCCAATAAAACGATATTGGCCTTCGATGAAACGGACTTACGAAATATATCGAAAACTCTTTTTGCTTCGGGGAGGAATTAAATCGTATTTATTTCTACACTGACAAGAGAGAACAATTTTTTCAAATGAAAAAGATACATTTTCTTAAAACCATATCTTTGGATACAAGTATTTGTTTGTTCTATTTAAGACTAAGAGTAAAAGTATTTAGTTTTAAATAACTACACATGTTACTTTAAGTATATTATTTTGTACTTTTACATTTTTTACATTTAAATAAATATTCTATAAATAACCTAATAATATTATTAAACTTAACTAAATTGTTTTCTAATATTAAAAAGTCTAATTATCTTCAATATAAAAATGATCTAATAGTAAATATTTTCTAGAACGAAAAGAAAATAAATATTTAATTAAAAATTATATAAATATAAATATTTTAATCAAGAAATTTTGAGACGAATATAAGTAAATAAGCTATTAGGACCCACCGAGTATATAATTTTTTTATGTTAAGTAAAATTTTTTGTATCAAGATATTTTTTCTCTCAGTGTATGTATTATTAATTTGACAATTATCATAATTGTAAATGTAGTCTGTTTCGTTAAGCATAATTCAGTTGCATATGGTTTATTCACTGATTAGCGAAGCAGAGTTTTTGGTATGTTTTACAAATCTGTTCGATTGCAAGTATTATTTTATTTAAATATTCCCATTTTAATGTGTGTATTCTGCAAGAATTTTTATTATGCGTTTTCTCGCGTCTAAAACTATGAATCACAATTTGAGTGATCAGGAATCCTGTCATCTGTGCGGCAAAATGATTGCGGCAGAAAACTCTTTTCGTGTCGGTGCCGTTAAGTTGTTAACAAAAAGCGCTTAATTACGCAGTTACGTCAGCGCGAGGCGAGTGCATGTCTCTTTTCACTTGCTTCCTCTTATTGGCTTTCACTTTCCCGGCATGTGAGGACTTCTATCTGCATACACTGCTGTTTTCGAATGCGCCAATTCCGGCGATTCAGAGATTAAGCGCAATTTATTTCGCTCGGCAAATCGATACCGCGTAATCTCTTCGTCTCGATATAAATCGCAAGTAATACGTAGACTGTTCCGCGATATTAAATACGCAGTAAATAAACGTGTTTATCCGATTAGAAACTCATTCGAGGACATAATTACATCGCTACAAGATGACTATGTATCGAAGAATCTTGTAATCTTTGATCTTCCACGTTTTTTATCATAAAAAGGGGATCTTGTGTATCGTACAATAGCTGGTTCAATATTTAATAATGAGCCATTATTTTGTGGCCACGTGTAAATTAAAAATTTAAATTTCTCATTTTAATTTATAATATTTGTTTTAAATTAAATATTAATGATAGTAAGGCTCTCAGATATAAAATCAAAGACGATTTATTGAATCGTCTTTGATTTGTTTTAAATTGTTTTGCGTGATTTAAGGTTTTTGATTTTTGATAATGTACGAGTACCTAATTAAGACACGTATATGCAAATCTAATTACTACGTATAATTGAATATAATTGCACAATAATAAAAATAAGTGATAATTATAATCACTCCTAATTTTTATAATTATATATAATAAAATAATATATATATATTTTTATATTATATATAATAAAATAATATATATATACAGAAACTTTAATATTCCTAAATTGCCAGTAAATAATTAGCAATTAAC
>NJRP01000253.1:86748-112035 GCA_003063835.1 Aphaenogaster floridana
TACCTATATATATATATATAGGTATACAGTTACATATTTTTTTACAATATTCAATGCAATACTGTAAAAGTACAAAATCTTCGAGGGTAGGAAACGTCTGAAGGAAAAGTTACTGAAAATGCACAATTGTAAGTTTTGCATTATTGAACTATTCTATAAATATGATTTTGTTAGAAATATATATAAAAATATACACACAATATACTTTTGTTAATAATACAACTTTTTTCAATTGGAAGGAATCAGGAAGAAACGACAGGCGCGTTACCCATTCCGGTCAAGTAAAAGCGATGTCCATTACAATTAGGACCGAAGTGCCATTAAGCGTTCGCGGTTGCGAATGACGATAGAACGTCGCGTCTATGTGACGAAACTCAATTTCCACCGATGGCTGCATCGCACGTTGACGGTTCGTGGCTTTACGTAATCTGTCATGAAGGCCTATTATTTGAGCAGGATTTTACATAGAGCTCGCACATAAATTAATCTAACTACAGCTGCGATCAGTAATAATCGATATATTACAAAATTATTATGCCGATTAATAAATTCACACAATGTTGCGAATATTGAATTTATTAATTCGGATTAATTTATTGTGCGAATGAATTTATGCGGATGAATTATTAATCTCAAGAACGAGACCGACCGATTTTCAGATTAAAATGCCATCGGCAAACACGGCAAACACGTGTGGCTCCGCACGTACACCACTCCGGGCCATACAAAGGTGCCTCTCGTGCACATGAATGAGGCAACTATCGGGCGACATTGAGCGATCGGGATCCTCGGACAGGGTTGTTACGCATCTGGAAAACAGGGAAAACCTGGAAAACTCAGGGAATTCCTTCTGATCTGGAATTATCAGGGAAAAATTAGGGAATTTTTTTATTATCTGCATTTTTTCCAGAATTTACTTGAATGTGCTTTTACTGATTCTTTTTTAAACTTCGTATCAAGAATTCAGACTGCTACTTTATTTCTCGATACATATGACTGTGTATGTAGTTTAATTTTTGAGTTTATGATATATTTAATACAAATTTTATTCTCATATTCTTAAATCTTAAAGATTTTTTTACCATATAATTTATGTTTTTTCACTGATTGTGAGACGTAAGTTTCTAGTCTTTCGCTAATAACAATAAATATTTAATACAAACTAGTGTTCTATGTTTTACCGTTTTCTCTCTGGAATATTTGTAAAAACCTGTCTGTGGAAAAACTGGAAAAGTCAGGGAATTTCGGAGTCAGAAAAGCGTAACAACCCTGCTCGGATTTCGGACAAGAGTGTCCACAGGTGGGGGGGGGGGCAAGAGGGGCATTTGCCCCCCTTGGAATTAGCAAAAAATTAAGTATTTTCTTTCCTTCTGAATAAAAAAAGAGCAAGTTGTACTAACCTTACCGATCTCCTAATCCATACTGAAAAAAATCCATGTATTTTTACATGGAAATTACTTGGTCAAAACCGGAAAAGTACCTAATTATCACTGTAATTTTTTTTCCAGATTTTTTAAAGTGAAAATACATATTAATGGTAAAATATAGGTGAAATTACTATTTTTATGCAAAAATTACTTGTAATTTCATGTGAAATCACTTGTAATCACTTTTAATTTTCCACGTGGGTAGCAATATTGCATGATTATGCTGGGTCGGAAAAAAACTCAGCATAATGTAATTCACACAAATATTTTTTTCCGTGCATAGGATTAAGTGTATAATTTTCAACAAAAGGTGTATACATGTCAAATTATTCAATTAGTTAAGTATTATAATATTCTGGAAGTAACATTTTGAATCATGCCGTCCCTGGAAAAAATTCTGCGGACGCAGAATTGGTTTCGGATTTCGCTAATTATTTTACGTCTCGTGATGCCGGATCTTGAGGGAAAACCACGCGGATTTTTCGGGCGACAGATGTGTAGTAGCCGCATGCGGAGCGCTCGATTACACACACATACACAAGTATAGAATGACTTGTCATTTCGCGATGGCACACGCGGCGGCGGAGGCCGCCGTACGACGCATGCATATTGACACTCGGTCGTAATCAATTCGGAATTCGCGCGAGCTCGGCACAGCCGTGAACTGACGAGGCGAGTGCGACTCGACGCTTGGTTCAGTTGCGCGCCGATCATCGTCGCAGGAGGTTCGCGTGTGATCGCTCGGGTAGGTATCGTGTCACGGTACCACCACGTGCGCTTTACTTGTGAAATCTTCCGCGAATTTCATTCCACAATCTACCGTACGTTCCGTTGCGCACATAACATGGATCTGCCGGTAAGCGAATCGAATAACATACAATGAAAGCGTAAGGGCGCAGCCAGACTATGCGCGTTTTACGCGAATATTCGTGATTCGAGCATAGTTCATCCTTGTTTATCATTTGATAAACAACAAGGATGACATGACTCGAATCACGAATATTCGCGTAAAACGCGCATAGTCTGGCTCCGCCCTAACGAGTGATGATGAACGCGAGGAGATGAACCCAGTAAAAAATTTTCATATAAAAATATTTATAAATTCATATGTCTTTGTTTCATATATATATAAGAAAAATAATAAGAATTTAAAAATAATCAAAAGAATAATTTTCGTAGTTTTTTTTTAAGTGAAGTTTGAGGAAATGAGAAAAAATTGTCCATATATAATCAAATATAAATGTTATATATATATATATATATATCAAAAGCTAGTTAGATTATATAATATTCTGTATGTAATCATATATATAACTTTTCTGTACGATTATTACATTTATATTTGATTATATATGGGCAATTTTTTCTCATTTCCTCAAACTTCACTTAAAAAAAAACTACGAAAATTATTCTTTTGATTATTTTTCTTATATACCACACACGAACAGAGATTATAGAGAAAGAAAAAATATGTGGATATATTTTACATATAATTATATATATTTATATATGTTTTTATATGAACAATTTTTTACCAGATAATTACACAATCCAGCGAGACCGTGATCTTAACACTTTGACTGCCATACTTATCCAATTGGACATACATACGTGGGACTAAGGCACCACGTGTATCAATTTGAATACATTTCCTACTTATTACTTACTATTTGTATATGAACCGAGAACATTTTGCATTGATTACACTTATTTTATTAAAGTTAGGTAGAAAAATCCAGCAGTTAAAGAAAATTCAGACGCACCTGCGAACCGAAAGACTTCTTGATACATTTTAAAACTTTCTAACGCTTAAGGTTTTCATATTTCTTCTTTTTCTAAAAGTACACGGTCATTCGAGTAATATATGATAATTTATGAGATTTAATCATAACGCTTATGATTTAATGATAAAATCTAAAAAAGCCCGAAATGAAGCCGGAATGAAACGTGTTATTTCTGTCTAAAATTCAATAGTCTATTTAGAATTAATATTAATAAGATGTATTTAACAATGGCAGTATTGTTCGTTTATCCATATTAAATCACTGATGCAACTCGACGGCTGACGTCGACTGGAACCGAGCAAGTTGAAACATTTTCTCCGGACTAATAATAAATTTTCTAAAATTGGGTCAAGGACGTTCGTAAAGAGAGATTCCTGAGCGAAATCGGATGATCAACGGAAAGGATCGTGTCAATATATATATAAACAATTTAAAAATGTTTTAATGAAATTTAACTGAGAGAGAAATAATACCTTCTAATAACAAGATTCTATTACTATTTGAAATTATAATAAGTATAATGTTTAGGATAATTTTTAAGATGTAAAGTTGTTTTGTAGAGAATTAAGTCACAAGCGTAACGCGAGTAAGGATCTTCCACACAACTTTGAGTTTAATTTTCTAATACATTAGTATTTTCTTTTACAAGCCGTTAGCGATAAGCTATCCGATAATACGGTTACTTACTTAGAGTCGTCAGTTATTCGTTAAATATGAATTATCTACGAGAATGAATAAACTTTATCAACTTTTGTCTTCTGTCAATGGCTACGAATACATCGTGCGTTTAGGCCGCGGCCTATACCCCAAATTCGACCTAAAAGGTGACCTGAGGTCATCTACCAAGTACACCATTTACAGCGATCGTTTAGGTCGAATTTGGGGTATAGGCCGCGGTCTAAACGCACGGTGTAAACTAGGCCAATGTCTGTCGTTTCTCAGAAAATAATCACACAATTTTTCATATTGTAATCATCGACGCGAATTCATTCAGCGCTAACGCTACTCATGACGATCGGCTTTCGCTAACGCTTGTTTTTGCTTCTACTGATAACTTGTAACTAATAATAACGATCAGTCAGTAGATTGCGAGCAGATTGTCGACAATCGGCAATGTAAGTCCCAAAAGATTTTACGTCGGACGTCGCTTATCGAATTGTTAATACAGAAAAGAGCTAATTGCATACTAAACAGAATTGAGTTACGTGACTTTTTCTCATTCAGCAGGGGACGCTTTTTAGAAGTCATCGTGACGCTTTCGACTGGTCAAATGAATCGCGAGCGGAATAAATCTAAGATAAAGCGACGATATCTAAGATAGATAAGGCAGGTAGATAAGCAACAGAAACCAGGCGAGCATTGACGATAAATGCAAAGGAACGACAGTTTTTTTTCGAGTTTTCATTCCTTTCTAATGATCCTCGAACGAATGTAGGAGAGATTTTATTCTGTCGCAGCGATCGCGCGATCGAGAATCTAATGGCCATTGTTCTCCTGTGTTACGCAAGCCGCGGTGACACAATAATTATATAATCTTGCATTCGCCGCGCCGCGTAATGAGTGTTTTTTTCGAAACGTCAGAATGATAAAATGATATCGTACTCGCGAGGCAGAAAGGTGCCGAGTAACGCCGAATAATGTTATGTCGCCTTATTATCATTATTCTCGAGACGTAATCGTCGCGATCGTGAGTCACAATCGACAATGACGCCCTGCGTTGTCGAATCTCGGGCCGAATGTCGTGTGAATGACATTCAGAACTCAGGACAACTAGAATCGCGTCAACAACACGCGAGTCTAGTCATTCCACATAATATAGTAACGATCGGCGAGTTAATAGAGCCAGCTGTAGCTCGAGGGGATTTCGATACTCTATCTTTGAGCGAAGAAAATAGATTGGTTGATAAAGCTATAGCTTGCTATCGCAAGTTAACATTTGTAACTAGAGGGCACGCCCTCGCGAGAGAATTATTACTTTATCATACCCTCTCCTTTGTTTAGTAAGTTTATCGGCCGGCCAGAAGTGCCAAGTGCACGTGTCCGCGAAAGACGCGTCCCCTTTCTGTAGCCAGCGTCGTCCGTTCGAATCTCGTCTAATTATATAAGCATGATTTTTCTCCAAACCGATAATAAACATCTCCCCTGATTTTTCTACGGTTCGCTGTTACGAATCCCGTATAAATTTTCTTGTAAGCACGTATTTAAAGCGATTATATCGACTCTACGGCGAAAATATCGACGCGCGAAACAATGATCAGACGGATGTCGATCGTGATGCAAAAGCTTGCGAAAGGAAATCATTTACATGAATTTCGTCGTCAGACTTATTAACATTTTCCCCAGTTTTGAACAGGTGGGGGAAGGAGGAAAAGTACGGAGATTTCGAATGCGGAATCCCTAGTAGCACAACTTATTGGTGCAATATTGGCTAGCAATATATATCCAATTTTTCCCATATTGATCCAATATTGCTGTCTATTTTTTAGCTAATATTGAATTCTAATATTGGACCAATACATTAACTTTATCTTTAACCAAGATTGGCTAACAATATATATCCAATTTTTTATATTGGGTGTGAATCGATTCCCAATATTGGTCCAACATTGTAAAGTAGACGCCTCCTCTTATTTAGCCAATATTGGTTAATCATATAATTGTACTTTCCAAATAAGATTTCTTTACTTTCATCTTAGAATCCACTTTTGGGGACTCACCTTTAAAGAATCATTATTAGAACATGAGTGAATAATCTCATAATGCTGCGTCTTTTATTCCATCTTGTATGGTTTTTTACTCACGAGAAATACGAGAAGTCCGCGTCCATCTGGCAGTGGTGCCGCGTACTGCTCATGGGAAATCTTGCTTGGCCAATATACTTCCAATGTAAACGCAATACCGTGTAAGTATTGGCACGTAATATTGGCAGCACATTTACATTTATTTTGTAACCAACATTGGTGTCATCGTGGATACTACTATATTGGCAGCGTATTTAGATTTATTTTATAATCAACATTGGTGTCATCGTGGGCGCTGCAGTATTGGCAGTGCACTTACATTTTGTTAACAACCAATATTGGCCTTGCATTGGCCAGTATTGGCCAAGACATTCCCAATATAACCAATATTTGGCCAATATGAACCAATGCATTGCCAATATTCTGTGCTACTTCTGGGATACTGACATGTCGTGTAAAATACAGTTTAAAGTAAATCCGTTCGCATGTGCGTTATCATTGACATTCAACCTTGATAAGGGCGAGATAGTAAAAGTCGAGTCATGTTATGTCTCGAGTGCGTGCTAATTTTTTTCATGCTCTATTCATCTAATTAATGCTGTAAAAAGATCAAGAACACTGGCATTTCCTAACGTCCGCTTGCCACATCGTATCTTCGTTAAATTAGGCATCTTTTAGATACACAGTTGAAAAATTTGTGTTAAATTTAACGTATTTTACGTGTCCCAAACGGTCCACCCAAATTTTTGTGTTAATTTAACACAAGATGAATACATATGAATACATATGTTAGAAAGTAACACAAATATTATGTAGAAATTAACACAAAAAATATAACACTTTGACACAATTTGGAAACAAATTGTGGAAACATATTTCTTTAGTAAAATTTACATTTATAATATGTTAAGCTCTAACACGTTTTATTATATTTTATTCATTTATCTTAGAATTTATGTTTTAAAACTAAATTATTTTTGTTATTTGTTCAATTACTCATAAATTGTGTTATTTTAGAACTAAGAAATGTTGAACATCAATTTGTAATACAAAATATTCAAATAACATAATTACATTATATTAAATTAATACTCGGGTATGTTAAAAATTCAACACAAAAATTTTAACAAGGATCGGTTTTAATACAAGTACAAAATGTTTTTTACTGTGTAGGCTCGAGAGTCGACGAGGAAATTATGTATAATGTATTTTGTATAAAGTATTCTGCATTAATAATGAAGAGATTATATTGCTAATTAGAGGACTCGTGTAGTCGCCCCTCGCGAGGACTCATGAAGTCGAAGATAAGATAATGTATCAAGTCCTATATTTTACCCTTATCGCGGACGAGATAATCCGGCAGATTTGAAAGCCTCGTAGAGCTAATGCTCGAGAAATCGACCCTACTGAGGTGAATCGGTTAATCAACTGGATCGTTTTGAATCTCTCGCAGACTGTGGACGCGTCGCAACCGAAGGCTATAAGAATGGCAGGATCATCAGGTAGCGAGAGCGGGCCGGAGGCACTCGACGAGCCACTCTTCAGCATCCTGGACATAATGTTGGTCGCCGGTCTCTTCCTGGCAGCAGCATGGTACCTGTTGAAAAGGAGAAAGCGGGAGGAGCTCGCACCAGCGCCGAAATCCTACTCCATCCAGTAATTATTCTTTTTGTACGAAACGCCTTGGATGCGTGGCTTCCTGGTGCAGCGTCTGCGCAAAGGAGAGATCTCGTTATATTCGAATTTGTCGGCGAATAGTCAGGGATTCCTCCGAAAATCACTCGAAGAAAGGAGGAAGTTCGACTAAACTGGCAAATAAGACTAATGCTTATTTATACCAATGTAGATTAACTTTAATCTCGGTTTAACTTACTCTTTATCTTTTCCTAATTCTTAAAACTAGAAAAAGATAAAGAGTAAGTTAAATCGAGGTTAAAGTTAATCTACATTGATAGAAACGGACATAATGCTCACTTCTACTAATGTAGATTAGCTTTAATCTCGGTTTAACTTACTCTTGATTTTTTTAGTTCTAAGCAAATTAGAAAAAAATAAAGAGTAAATTAAACCAAGATTAAAGTTAATCTACATTGGTAGAAATTGGTGGACATAAGAGAGATCCTCCTAAAGCGTGTATCCAAAGATTAGCGACATTGTAATGCGCTACTTAACATCTATGATTCCTCAATTGCAGACCGACGTCATTCGCCGCGGTACCAGCGTCGGAGAACTCCTTCATCAAGAAGCTGAAGACCTCCGGGCGAAGTTTGGTGGTATTCTACGGCAGCCAGACGGGTACTGCCGAAGAATTCGCGGGTCGTCTCGCCAAGGAGGGCATCAGATACAAGATGAAGGGCATGGTGGCCGATCCCGAGGAGTGCGACATGGTATGTGAATCGCTGTATTTACTATAAATCTTTAATCTCGGATGGGAGGAAAAAAAGCGAGAGAGAATTGATTCGATTTGTCGCCATTTGCGGATATCCTGCACACGAAGATATTTATTGCACGCGAGATGACGTTTATTCCATGCGAGATGAAAACTTGCCAAGCGAGATGTCTCGAGCGATGTTGTTGAGCCAATTGAGAAATTCTTCTTGTTAACTATCAGTATATATATACATCCTCGCACGTGTCTCGCTTCGCTGAAGAGTCTCGTCGACCTTACCGCAGATGATAAATGATATGTTACCTATGACGCAAAAAAGATAAACGATGATGTAAGAGACTATTATTTTTTGCTGTCACAGGAGGAGCTGATACATTTGAAAACTATACCGAATAGTTTGGCGGTGTTTTGCTTGGCCACCTACGGAGAGGGGGATCCCACCGACAACGCGATGGAGTTCGTTGATTGGCTCAAGACCGGTGACGGTGATCTCACAGGATTAAACTACGCGGTATGTACATACGTGCTCGATTACTTCCGTATCTCGTCGTAATCGTCGTGAACTTAATTGTCTTAATTATTTCGTCCTTTGTCTCAGCAGACTTGCGTGCAGGTGATTCAATCCAATTTTTATAGTTCATGCAATGACGATGTTAATATATAATCTCAGTAATAATAATAATAATGATAATTATGCGCGGCGAGAATACGATGGAAAAAAACGACGCGGATATGACTCAAGGATGCAAATGATACAAGGATTTTGCCTTCCTCTTCCTTAATCTCTTCTGTTCCTTCGCGCTTATTTTCCTTTTCGTACTTTGTTGCCTTCGTAATCCTAGTTCGTTCTCTAATGTTCATTTCTACCAATGTAGATTAACTTTAATCTCGGTTTTAATTTACCTTTTTCTAATTTTTAACTAGAAAAAGATGAAAAGTTAAAACCGAGATTAAAGTTAATTTATAGCCTTGGCCAAAAGTATTAGGCACCTATATCTTTTTCATTTATCTAAAAGATTGATTTACTTGCTGTGAATTATTCTTTGTTTTAAGAACCCTTTAAACTTGTGTATAATGCCAGTAACCAATAGGAAACAATACAGATAAAATAATTTTAAAAAAAGTGCCTAATATTTTTTACTAAGGCTGTACATTGATAGAAATGGACATATGGGTGACTTTGACCAAATTCTGATTAACTCATCAAGCAATACTGTATTACTTTGTTAACATGGATAGAATGATCGATTTCTTTGTCATTTAACATATGGGAAAAAAGATTAGATTAGAGACACCGAATCATGTAGATAAAAATCCTGTTTCAAGCAGTCCAGTTGATTAATTAGCGTTTATCACTGGGAAAATTGGTGCACACTGAATGCAATTTCATTGTTCCAATGTGAAAGTCAAGTCACATATTTTCAGTTCAATGTTCTACTGGTAAAAATTTGTCAAATTAAACACGTAGCGTTTTCCACTGGGAAAACTAATGCAACACTAGTGCACACTGAGTGCAATTTCATTGTTCCAATATAAAAATCAGTTCACATATTTTCAGTGTTTAATGTTCTACTGTGTTTAATTTGACAAATTTTTGCCAGTAGAACATTAAACACTGAAAATATGTGACTTGATTTTCACATAGGAACAATGAAATTGCACTCACAATCAGTGTGTACCAGTGTTGCACCAGTTTTCCCAGTGGAAAACGCTAAATGCCTCCGCACAATCAAAAATATAAGGAACAAGGAACAGTGATTGGGATGTGGAAGAAGGAAGAAGGAAGAATCTTCTTTCTTCCTCAGCCCAATCACTAATATCTGTTCCTTGTTCCTTATATTTTTGATTGTGTGGGGGCCTTAACAGCAGAACATTAAATACTGAAAATGTGAACTGATTTTTATATTGGAACAATGAAATTGTACTCAGTGTGCACCAGTGTTGCACTAGTTTTCCCAGTGGAAAACGCTACCCTACTGAAAATCCTTATTCTCAATTATGATCTCAATTATAATCTCAATAAAAATTTTGTTGTCTCAACTGTGTTCTCAATTGTGATTTCAATAAAAATTTTATTCTCAATTGTGATCTCAATAAAAAATTTTCAGTAGGGTATAATTTAAGCACCTTGACATTGCAGTGGTGCCCTCTCGTTCGCTACGCCATTGGGTGTTGCATAAATGCTCGTCGAGCTGTCGAGCAGTATACATTGCACGTGCGAAGGTCGTGAAATCGGTTTTTCAAGTAGAAAGTGAAAGTGCCGGTGCACGGTAACGTCGAGAGTGCGCGAGCGTCGAGCGAGATCGCGTTATTGCCCTCGATATCAATCTCTCATTTGGACGCGAACGCGCGACACGTATCATGAACATTGGAATGTCATGCAATAAACTGCTCCGGCTCGCTCTGCAGCATCGTCGGCGCGCCGGCAACATCGTGACACGGCGGCGCGCCGCGATAACGCGCATGTCGCACGAGTTTCGAGAGGTATCGAACTTCGAGAGTCGACGAGAACTCGTCGGGGAAAACCCACGGTCGCCGCGTTTCGAATCCACTGCATTTCCGCTAGTTACAACGCATTATAATGCATTTTAAATATTTTAAAATCCAATTAGCATGGTACTGTGACTCACATTATTTGAGTCGGATATCCAAACGGGGCCTAAGAAGAAGAAGAAATATTTTTTAAAATGTGAAATCCGCATATATTAAAATTTAATGGTTTGAATGTACGCGCGGGACATAATCAGTCCGCACAATCGCTTATTTATCTTTTTTTTAGGTATTCGGCCTGGGTAACAAGACCTACGAGCACTATAATGAGATCGGCATATACGTGGATCATAGACTGGAGCAACTGGGCGCTACGCGCGTTTTCGAACTAGGTCTTGGGGATGATGATTCGAAGTAGGTTCCCGTGAATATGCTTTTTTTTGTCTTCTTTTCTTCTTTTGCTTCTGTTTTTGATTTTTACTATTTAAAATCAGTATTTTTTAAAATAATGATTTTTTAAAATTATGATATTACAGTTAAGACAAATATATTTAATTTATTTTACCATTTATTTATAATTTCTACAATTTACATTTTTTTTAATAGTCAATTTTAATGTTACAGTATAGAGGATGATTTCATCACGTGGAAAGATAAATTTTGGCCAGCCGTCTGTGACTTTTTTGGCATCGAAGGAGCTGGCGAAGATGTTAGTATTCGACAATACAAACTCACGGAGCACAGCTTGGATCTGCCGACCGATCGTATCTACACCGGAGAGATTGCTCGTCTTCATTCCTTCACGAATCAAAGATCGTAAGCTCTTATTTACTACGGAATTGCATCAAATAATCTCCGTTCCTACTTTAGCATTTTTGATCTTTTGTCTGTAGGCCGTATGATGCTAAGAATCCATTCTTGGCTCCTGTGAAAGTGAATCGCGAACTACACGGTCCGACATCCGAAAGATCATGCATGCATATAGAATTCGACATTGAAGGCTCCAAAATGCGTTACGAGACGGGCGATCATTTGGGTGTCTATCCTGTGAACAATGCTGAGCTGGTGAATAAAATTGGCGAACAGTGCGGCGTATATTTGGATACTGTTTTCACCCTTACGAATACAGATGGTACTTGCTCTTTATTCTCTTCTTATTCCCTTTCACTTTTCTTTCTCGACTTTTGTATGAGGATGATTTATTTTATCATTTTTTAAAATAATCTGCTATTCGCTTTACAGAGGAATCCACGAAGAAGCATCCATTCCCTTGCCCTTGCAGCTACAGGACTGCCTTGACACATTACGTAGATATTACAAGTAATCCGCGTACGCACATTCTGAAGGAGTTAGCAGAATACACGACCGATCCCGCAGAGAAGGAGAAGTTAAAGCTAATGGCGTCGACCACCGCGGAGGGCAAGGCGGCCTATCAGCAATGGATAATTCAGGAAAATCGCAACATTGTGCATATTTTGGAGGATATTCCCAGCTTGAAGCCACCACTAGATCATCTGTGCGAAATTTTGCCACGATTACAATGTCGATACTATTCAATATCTTCATCTCCGAAGGTATATCTTTTTTTGTTGATTTTTTAAGAATGATAGAATGTTTATATTAAAAACTGATTTTTAAATAAAAATTATAATACCCGTTTCAGCTTCATCCAACCTCGGTCCATATTACGGCGGTGGTGGTGGAATACAAAACTCCGACCGGCAGGATAAACAAGGGCGTGACGACCAATTGGTTGAAGGAGAAACATCCCTCCGATCCGCCCTGCCTTGTCCCGATTTTTGTTAGGAAGTCTCAGTTCCGTTTGCCAACACGCCCGAGTACTCCCATCATCATGGTTGGCCCGGGAACTGGTCTGGCACCGTTCAGAGGCTTCATACAGGAACGGGACTTTGCGAGGAAGGAAGGTAAGTGTGCTCGCACTATGCTTTCGATATTTTATAACACTGCATTCTGCGGTAGAGTGTACCAATATTTGTATCTTAATCCCAGGTAAAGATACGGGCGATACGATACTGTACTTCGGATGCAGAAAAAGCCAAGAGGACTATCTCTATCATGAAGAGTTAGAGGAATACGTGAAGAACGGCACCTTAATATTGCACACTGCGTTCAGTCGAGAGCAACAGCATAAAGTCTACGTCACACACTTGCTCGAGAAGAACAAGGAGGAATTGTGGCGTGTCATCGGCGAACAAAACGGACATATTTATGTTTGCGGGTAGGTTTAAAGCACACACACACGCGCGCGCGCGCACACACACGCACACGCACACATTTACTTTTTTATTATAAAAAGGAAATTCCTATTTAAATATTTACGTGTAAATTATGCGTGTTTTTTCTCAGGGATGCAAGAAACATGGCCCGCGACGTGCATAATATACTGCTCAAAGTGGTAATGGAACGTGGTAATATGTCGGAACTTGATGCTGCAAATTACATCAAGAAGATGGAGTCACAAAAGCGATACTCTAGTGATGTTTGGAGTTGAGCCATATTAATTGTATCATAGAAAAACATACACAAGCATTTTTTAAGTGCGAGGGCCAGAGCTCGATGCTTGATTCATTGAAGCGACGGAACGGTCATTAGTAATGACATTCAGTCAAATCACCTTTCATTCGATGATTTTCATCCGGTGAGTTTCATTCCATCATCATGTCCTGCCCCAAATAGAATAACTGTAGTTGAATTGTGTTCGACAGCCAGAGCCGACATTACACACAGAGTCCCTCTTAAAGTTTACACGAAGTATATAAATCTTTATTTTCTGCATTCGTGCGAATGAAGCAATGAAGTAGATTATTTAAATGTTTCGGAATTATTTACATATTTATATAAGTCCGATTTTCAATATAGGATTGACATCAAATTTATCGAAAAATATGTAAAAAAGCTCGATAATTTAATTTTTTCTACACAATTCTATTTGTTATTTGTATCCTGTCACACATATATATATATATATATACACACACACAATGTAAATAAATACATACATGGCAATTACAGGCCATTATGGCCATCTCGTGCTTGGCATTCATTAAATTTTTATTGTCGGGAATTTTCCACTTCTACAGCCTTGAGATGTCCAAGCTGCATCAAGTTTTTGCTGTATGTGTTTACGATATTTGCATGTAGTATCCCTGTCTGTCTCATCAAGAATATGTTAATCCATAAAACGATTATGAGATTATTTCACAAATAATTTTATAATCTAACATTAATCTTTATCAAATATACGATTACTTAAACGGACTCTCTGTACGTTTTACATTTTACGAACAACAAGACGAAATAGACTCGTCTCTGCTTATTTGAATATTTTAGTAGTCTTTCACACGTGTCGGCTCTGGTCACTATGATGTAATAAGTCTCTGTCCGTCATACAAATTGTACAAACAGTTTCATTAAAATTCTCATTATCATCCGCGATCGTCCGATCGCAATGCGCCAATCTAGTTAAATGTTAAGTCTTACATCGAACATGTTAGGCAAATATATGCAACGAATATAATTCCTTTAGTAAGATCAATATATAATAAGATCAATATGTAGTCAATGTGAATGATTGTTATTGCGCAAGAAGACTTTGCAATTGTTGAGTTTTATTACACACGAGGCATGTTAAAAGTCTGAAACTATGTCTTGCTCTCGGTAATAATTACATAAAATACACTCCTTAGAAGTGCTATTGGTCCATATCTATTGGTGATATTAGTCAGTATACAAATAGTGAAATCTTTTATGCGATATTTGAGTAGATTTGTTCCAGTGTTTGAAATAACGCTTTACGCTAAGTTTGTGCGTGAGAACCAAAGTGATCTATAGTGAAACTTAAGGCTAAGAAAATCTGTTACACTAGCGAATATCAATTCGAATTCAATTCATTGTTTATTCCATCGCAGTCACTGCGGCATACAGTATGCTAACCTAACCGATCAGAATAGTTATCGCGCGCGCACTGTCTAATATTAATTGTTAAAACTGTTAACTTGGGCTTCTTGTCTCTATTTGGAGTTGAAATTAATGATAATGTTGAATTGTTAATATCATTGATGCAATAATACAACTAATGTAACAAATTAGGTAAACAATTATGAATAAGATGATTGCTGCTTATCCAGCGATCGCTGTTTATCTAGCTTATACAGCGTTTTTTAATTCAGAGATATCGAGGTATATGCGAAGCTATGTCTCATAGCTATTGTACAATGAATTATAACTAATTATATTTTTACACGATGCATATAGGGATGGTGAATAAAGATCACGTCGTTTGACATACGTAAAGCAACCAGGGCACATATTATGAATCTATTCGGAAATGATTCCGAAAAACACAGGACAAAGATAGGAAAACTACAAGGAAACGACAAAGATAAGCATAGGACAAGTGACTATCATTCCGAATGGAATCGTTTCCAAATAAATTCATAATACGTGCCCAGATTACATCATTTGTGGCGCAATTTTATTCACGTATTTAGGAATAGTCGATACATACTTTTATGTTAACTTCATGAACATACAAAATGATTTTGCAACCTTCTAAGCACAAAGTAGAAAGTAATCGAAGTTGAAAAGTAATTGTCTAAATTAAAGAATAATTAGACAGTTGTCTAACAATAAACAAAACATAATCCACGTAATTGCAGTAAAATCACTTCGAAAATTTCAGGGTTGGGAAGTAACTCGTTACTTATAATGAAGTTACAGTTAGAGTTACTTTTTTCTGTAACTGTAACTTAACTTCGTTCCTTTCTTTCCATCAATAACTGTAATTTAGGTTACAATTAATTACATTTTGTTGGTAACTAGTAACTAATTTAATAGTTTCCTCATATATTTCAAGCTCATTCATCAACTGCGGGCTGCGTTCAGCAAAATGAAGTGCTCAGTAATAAATCATCAATCATCTTCGAGAATAGCTATTACATAAACATTAAAGTTAAAACTTTACTCTTTAAAACAAGCCCCGGACCATTGGTTTACGATAATTTTTGCAAGTTTATAAACGTTCGAATTTGGCGAACTTTTTAATTGAAAAATATTTATTCCATAATCTTGATTCAAGTGTATATATAAATTTACATTAAAATTAATTTCACTCTCTTCAGAAAGGACCAAAACCCATGGTCGAAAAATGTCGCGATTCGCGATAGATTAATTTAAAATTAAAAAATTGGCCAGTTGAGTCGAAACAAATCTCTTCTGTGGTTTAATATTTACTGGCGAAGAATATCCCATCTCTTTGTTTATATATAAATTTATTATAAATAATTAATTCAGTTTATATATTAAATGTATTTTGATTTTAAGTTCTTAAAATAATTGTTTTATTATATAATAAATATAAGATTCTTGTATGTATTTAAAATAGCAATGCATAAACATTACAAGAAATTAACAGAAAAGTAACTGATAAGTAACGACGTTACTTTTTAAGCAGGATTGTGCCGTAGATTTCAAGATTACATCTACATGGATTATTTACATGTCATCTACGTGATGTTTACACGAACTTTTTTCATGACTATATAAACAATGTAAACTATTACAAGTTGGATAGCATAATATGCAAAGAAAGAGCAATTAATATTATAAAATAATAAACGTATTTATTATTTTATGTGTATTGATTATGAAGATATTTAATAGTAATTACAACTAAAAAATCGAAATTGCAAATCAAAATGCAAATCTCTGATGTCTGATAATCAATCAATTATTGATAGTTTACATAGATCACACGTTAAACATAGTTTACATTGTCTACGTGTAGATGTAGACTATTATATTTTACGCGTAAACACCCAACCCTGTTTTTAAGTAACTAACTGTAACAACATGTTACTTTTCAGAGTCGGTATCTTATAACGGTAATTATTTTTTCAGAGAAAAAACCAACTAACTAATTACTTCTACAAAGTAACTTCCCAATCCTGGAAAATTTTATGTAGACATCAATGACATTGTACAGAGTGTCTCAGCATCATAGAGTTAATATATAATCTTTATATTTTTATTGATATATCTGGCATCGTTAACGTCGCTTTTTGACTGAAAATAAAATGGCTAATCTTTGACATCGAGTATAATTGATAGACATATTGAGTAGGTTATGTAAATAAAAACCTGTTTCACCTAATTTTTTTCCTACGATGCTAAACTTGCGGGACACCCTGTAGGTTACAGAAACTAACCAATCTCACCAGTAAAAGAGTGAATTATTTTCTTTCTCCACATTGGATTTGGAGTAAAGAATTCGTATCATCGACGTGGGTTCGTGTCTCGGCTGAATAATACACGTTGGCCTGCACAACCCTTTAGTATCACGCGCACAGGGGTGGAGCGAGCCTCGTCGCGAGTTCGCGCTCGTTATACCGTGGTCAATATTTCAGTCACGACTCACGACTCGGGCAGCGGGATCAATAATAGGCTCGCGTGAGTGTAAAATAGAAATTATGAATGGCAGAAATAGGCGCGGCGGCGTCGTGGCCGCTCCGCTGAGAGGACGACCCAGTCGAGGACGTGACGAGGATCGGGAAGCGGGAGAGCTTCAGTGAGTTCTCTCCCTCTCTTCCCCTTTCGCCGAAAGTACGCGGGTTGTGGTATCCCCGCGACGGGATCGGATCTTGTTGATGGGGGTGACCCTCGGGGGAAGCATGAAATGCGAAGGAACAGCTTCAGAAGAAGCGCGTAAGTCCGTTTGTTTACCTCCCCCGCGTCTCGTAATTATCGAGTAATTATCGATTGTCGGAGCTGTTGGAATCGCGGAAATTATTCGTTCCGCAGGATTAGCCCGCTGACGCAGAAGGTGAAGGCCCCCCAACACCTGCTGCGACTCAAGGACGAGGGGGATGAGCGCGACGACGAATGGAGCGGTCGGTTCCGGCTGCCTAGCCTGCCGCGGCAGAAGTGGAAGGACGACGACGTCCCGTCCAACGGCAACAGCGCGGCAACGTCTGTCTCCTGGTCGCAGGAGGTGGAGAGCGTGGCGACTCAGAAGCTGGAGGAGCAATGGGCGACCGTGGAGAGGACCTTCTACGAGGAGGACGAACTGCAGCTGCTTCAAGAGTCTGTTTTGGACGAGTGTATACAGTGGAGAACGCAGATACCGTACCTGAGAATAATCGGCAGGAATCCGGCTTGCGACAGCAATAGTGCACAGCGTGACGTTGGCTCGAGTGACAAAAGGACGAAAAGACCTGATTCACAAACGAGCGATGTATTCGCAGAACGCAAACTTTCGATGAAGGTAAAGGAAGATGCTTCCTCTAGCGTGCAGTATGTAATCTGTAGATGTATATTGTTATCTTTATACTATTCACAGGAAGGGGAGGATTCTGTGGAATACAAAGTGAATAAAGCAAAATTCGAAGATGTTCTCGACATGATGATGGAATATGTAGTCTCGGAGCTTTTCCCTAACGAGAAGAGCGATACAAATTCTTTGCACGACGATCTAAGTGATGCCCTGAGAATAGCTCCTGCTCCCGTTCACGGTAATAGAAATTCGTCAAGAAACTCAAAAGTGAATTGGACGGAGGAGGCAATCTCGCCTAATTATATCGAGAACAAGTCTCTAAGTATAAGAAACCGATTGCTGGATACAGAAAGCTCCCTTCAGACAATAAAGAACGATGCAAATCATCAAGGAGTCCAGAAGTAAGATTAAAAGGAGATAAAGTGTTGAACGTAAGAGCGTTCTTTTTTATTTGATGCAATCTGATTTTTAGGAAACCGAGGAATTCAATTTCTGCAAATAAACCAAGAGACTTTAGTGAAACGGAAGATGACGACGTTTTAAAATCCAAGGAGCGGCTGCGCACGCCACATATAGGCAGAAACAAGCTTGGCACTGTCTTTAACGAGAGGATTGTCGTAAGCCCTGTGCCTTTCACAGTGTCTACACGAGAGAGCTTCTCTACTTTAAAGACCGTTCCGATTAAATTCATGAATGAGAATTTGGAAATCTGTCCTTACCAAGGTAGAGAACATCAAGTTATTTTAGTATTAATTGATCAATGCGTTAATATTAACGCATGCAAAAATCGCTAATATTTTAGGGTCGGCTCGAAACATTGGCTTCCAAGGTTCCGCGAGAAAATCGGGTGCTTTGAGGAATCTAAATATTCATTCCGCCTGGCAAGCTCCCGTCTCTCCTACTGTTTGGCCGAAGAATATCCGACTCGCTCCCATAGACACTTCGAGACTTCCTAGTAGTAAAAATAGGTGTGTTGGTTGTAAGAAGTTCAAACGTTTCCTTGGATTTTTAACATGATTAGGAAAGTTACTTTGTAGAAGTAATTAGTTTGTTTTGCAAACGATGGGCAAACGTTTGCAGAAAGAAAATTTTTGATTTTTCAACATTGGGAGGCCAGTGTAAAGTTGGCCCCCTCCCAAATTGAATTGCTTATAACTTTTGAACTAGAGGGGGGCAAACAAAAATTCCAACAGGGCATTCGTGGGCAAACGTTTGCAAAAAGAAAATTTTTGATTTTTCGACATTGGGGGGGGGGGGGCTAACTTCACACAGGTACCAAAAAAATGTAAATTAAGTTACAGTCACAGAAAAAAGTAATTCTAACTGTAACTTCGTTACAAGTAACAAGTTACTTTCCAACCCTGGTTTTTAAATACCCGCGAAATTTAAGGGTATAATAATAATTTAAGTTATAAATTTCAGATCATTGGCACCGTCGCCTGCCGTCCTGCATTGCAGCAGAAAACCATTGAGCCCGATTTCTCGTTCGACGGTACCGAAATCCGCCCACACGACTAGCGATCGTAGCGGCGATTTTTTGGCGATTCAGGGGAGGCACATTGTTCCCCCGCAATCGAAGATCGGCTTGCTCTCGGCTGGCTGGGACTGCAGTCCTAGAATGGTCAAAAGCAAGAAGAAAGCCAGAGCGAAGGAGAGACTTTGAGGCGAAGCTTTAACGCGCTAAAGTGCTTTGAACACATTTGCATGCGAGAAATATATATTTTTTAAATGTCGCTACATGTCAGACACGTATATCCTGCGTGTAATCGCGAGGAAGCCGAAGAGTACAAAATGCTGCTTTGACGTGTTCGGTTTCGCAGCAGGATAACGCTTGGAGCACCGTGAAACGCTTTAAGAATGAAGTATACATATATATATTTACCGCGTCATGTAAAATATTTACGGAAGATGATCGACGCGCGCATATGCGCGACGGCGTTTTATTTTAAATACCGTTCCGTAGGTACCAATACTGTGTCTACCTCACCACGTGTCCGTGTTGTTCAAGTGTTCTACACGCTTACCGCGAATGGATATATTTTTGTATGCCGCACAGTTATAAATTTATTGGATGTGAATATATATAGTAACGTTGTTGTTGGATAAATGTAACATCGCATTATTACCCCCCGCATTGTTCCAATCCCGAAGTTCGGTTCCAGCTAAAGGCCAAAAATTAAGAATAAAACATAATAAACAAGAGATGGGATATTCTTCGCCAGTAAATATTAAACCACTTGTTTATTTATCACCATTGACTTAAGTATTGGTGCTCTAACATCATCGAATGTTGCAAGAAACATTGCCACATGTCTCGGTGGTCGAACATGGCTACGACGCCCGCACGTATTGTAGGGAGGTCCAGCTTCAAATCCTGGCTGAGGTAAAATTTTTCGCAACAAATTCTTTACATTAAAATATATTTCACTCTCTTTAGAAAGGACCAAAACCCATGGTCGAAAAACGTCGCGATTCGCGATATATTAATTTAAATTAAAAATTGGCCTGTTGAGTCGAAACAAATCTCTTCTGTGGAAACATAATAATGTTCCATATTATGTTAGAAAATAAAGCCATTATTTTTTTTGTCCGTTACACTGTATGACATTAAGATTAAAAATATATTGCATGATAGGGAGTATCATGTGTGTGTATGTTTAAAGAGAGAATAAAATAGCAAAGGTTACACATGTTCAAATGTGCGTGATCCCTTCTTGAATTAATATGTTCTTGCAATAACAATCCCGTCTGCCCGGAAGGGCACGTGGCATGGAGTCGCAGGAAATTCGAACGGGGGCGGCAGTTGCGCAAGTTTGGACTTTTCCTCCTCGGCGCCGCGGCGCGAGCTTTAGTTTCGCGCGAGCTTGCAACGGTGGAGGACGCTTTAACGGCCGGTGCGTGGTCCCGGTACGCCGAGAGGGAATTCGAAATAACGCGATATACGATCGGATCGCGTCGTGGCGAAAAAAAGAGAAAAGGTAAAGGGAGTTACGGGGAGCTCGACGCGGGCTTTTCGATCCAGTGCAACGGCTGCGGAATTTATTCGAGTTTATCCCTTCAAATTGAAAAAAAAAGTAACCGTCCATTGATACAAATTTTCAAGCGAGATTTTTCAATAACCCAAGGAGAATAGAAAAGTCAAAATAATGTGTCAATTTGACATTATATTGACCAAATTTATGTCATTTTTTGGTCATGATTGAAATCTCGATCTAAACAAAAATACATAATAAAAAGAAAGTCAATATAAAGTCATTTTTAAGTCATCTGAGATCGAAATTTCAATCATGACCAAATAATGACATAATTTAGTCAATATGATGTCAAATTGACATTATTTTGACTTTTCTGTTCTCCTTGGGAATACAATTTGCCTTTGTCGGATATAAATGTCGCGATGCACGTTTTTCAGGGGACGTGTAATAAGCCTGAAGGGATACTAATACAGTTTTTTTTATAAAGACCCTTATAAAAATATCGTTCTCTAGTAGTTACGAGTGACATACTCTCGCAGGATCTTTGTTAAAAGGCGCATAAACGTGAGGATCTCACGGACGTCCCATGATAACGCGGATGAAGGACTTTGCGAAGGATCCCATCGGCGATATGTCCACTTATGAAAGGCCGAGCGACGTTCCTCATCTGTCGACGATAACAAGAATCATAGGAGTGTGCACCGCTATTGGTGAGTCCCGATATAATTTACGTTGTATTTAACAATCGTACGTTTCATCTTGCCGATCCTATAATCACGGTGATGTTACTTTTCCGTCGAGGAAGATGGATGATCCTTCTGTCAAAGGATGTAGAAGACGGTTGAGATTCCGGAATTATTGATTTAATTAATTGTTGAATTCATAATTAATATATAATTATTTAACTGTATTTAATTATATAATTATTATATTTATAATTATAATTATTTTTATTTTTATATTTATTATATTTAATTATATAACTATTATATATTAATAATATTATGTATGTGATATCGCGCCACTATAATCCGCGCAGCCCTTCCTCTCTTATAATTCTTGGACTCTTGATTTTTTTTTTTTTAACAATTATAATTAAAAATCCAAAAGTTAAAAGAAAGGAAAGGCTGCGGATTAATGGCGCCGATATATGTTACAAACTATATGTATATAAGAAAAACAACTTTCGCTCGATTAAACTAAAAATTTCATCTCGAGGAAGATGCAACGACGGCGACGCGGCGAAATGAAAACGATCCTCTCTGTCGCTTCGAATGAGAAGGGGGTTGATGCGCGGACACCGCTTTTCATTACCGCTTAAGGAAGGTAAAAGGGCTCCTGTACCTGTCCGCAGGGCTCTTTACACCTGCTCAATATTAATGGGTCGTTATAGCGCAGCCGAAGACAGTGGCCTGGGACGAATTTCCTCGTGGTCCATCTGATGAAAGGGGGTCTCGTTTAGATAGCCGCGCATATTATCGGACTTTGCAAAAATTCCAGGGCGCGTAGGACGTCTTTTATTTTTTAAAAAAATTATGCAATTTACAATTACACATTTTTTTGAAAAGCAACCATGTGTTTTCCTTGTGCACCAATTGATTCATCTCAGTATTCTATGCATAAAAATATTAGGATACTGTTATCAAGAAATGAATGGTTTACGAGATATTTTATATTTTATGTCAAAATATTGTAAACTTTGAAGCTTCATATCGCCCAGGTAGTTCAGAAGATTTTTTAGTTAAAAAATTATTTAAAAATCATTGCTATATCAAGAATTTATCACAAAATCATCATAAAAAGTGTATCGAATGACGTCATAATGATTTTTCTTAAAAAACTTCTACTTGATGTCATTATGATCTTATTATGATTTTGTGTTCTACCTGGGTCTCCGGAACGGCTTATGCAAAAGACAATTTTTGGGGGTGTTTTGAAAACGTCTCGACGAGATCTACGACTTTTATCCGAAGGAAAAAATGAAGTTTCATTTAAGAAATTAGTCGCCTTTAAAATTTCTTGAAAACGACGATACCTATGACATGACTCACATCGGAATCATATGTCCCCCTTTAGGCCATACAACTTTTGTCTGAAACGTTTTTCTGTATCTTTTATATTTTTCAAGATATTTGCCTGGGGCGATTAAAACTAAACACCCTGCATATATACAAAGTAAAATAATATTTATTATTTAACAATGTTTATTCGATAAAAAAGATACGTATATATACGAGTATACACAGTAAAAAATCGTGCGTCTATATGTTAAAATTTTCTTGTGTTATCAAGATTTGATTATATTATTTCAATGTAAAATTAACATACAACAGATATGTTATTATTTTCATAACATTTTCACATGTTACGTTTATGTCAACGTAATAACTTAACTTTTTATGTATATCATTTAGAAATTGAATATTATTTTTAGTTCTTTTAACACAATTATTTCAAAAAATCAATGTCTTAAAGTCGCGGCACCGCCGTCAGATGGACGCGGCAGTGTTCTATTTCTCATAAGTAATAAAACCACAGGATAGAATAAAAGACACAACGATTATGAGATTTTTCACTCATGTTCTAATGATATGATATGATATAACTATTTAGACGACTTTGTGCTGTCTGGGTTAATATTTTGCTCTCAATTCTAATATAAAATAAAAATTGAAAAATACTTTAAAAAAACGTTGGGAAGACCAAATAAAATTATTAATATCATGTATTAACATATAACTGTTGAATTATTTTGTATATCATTATTACATCATACTTAAAGTTAAAAGAACAAACACAAATGTAAGTATAGTGTTAATTAATTAACATTTCTAGTTTGTCAACAAGTAACATACGATAAATGAGTTATTTTAACTTAAAATTTAGAATGAACTTTCTGGGACATGTGAAAAACGTTAAAATTAACATTTTATTTTTACTGTGTATGTATATATACGAAGTGTAAAATAATTCCTATTATTACAGTGTCTAATGGCTAGAAATAACCGAGCGATGACGAAAATATTCTAATGGACTTCGAACGCTCAAAATCGCCCCGACGGATTCGGCTGCCAATAACACGTGTTCCGTCCATTTTTTCCCGACCATTTCATCCGCCCCCGTCACGCCGCGACAAACAATGACGAAAAATACTCTCGGCGGTCCATTATCTCCGTATGAATGGCGGAAGTTTTTCGGTAGCGGCCCCCGGTCGCTAACGAAACGTCGATGTCGCGACGCCGCTGACTCATCATCCATCGCGGGCCATCGGAAGCGCGACACGGGAGAATTAATTGCCTGCGACGATCGCGCTTCGGTCGAGTCTCTTAATTGATAACACTTAATGCGTCCACCCCGCGGGGACGCAATTAGCGCGCGCGCGTGGTCGATCGAACGGATGAATGGCGAGTCGCGTCCGAGAGAGCCGATGATCAGACTCGGGGTCCGGACCTCCGAGTCTGACCATTGACGTTTAATTACGTGCGGTTCCCGGTGCCAAATGATCGCGGGAGATCGTGAACTGTTACCAAAATCACCGAACGTGTATGGGATGCCTACGATGCCGCCGTATTTTCTCGGGCTCGACGGATTTTCGAGTGACGAACGGACGTCGCGATTTTCCTTTTTGCGATCGCGTTCGTCGCAAGAATGTCGCATATATATTAAGCTGCGTGACCACTAAAAGAACATTGAGGAATTTTTTTGGAAACAAACATACGTATTAAAATGGAGTGATTTTTGAACCCCATGCCAGACATGGATTTTTGGAAAGAGCGTGAAAAATGATGAATTTTGGTTTAAAAAAAATTTAAATAAAAACGTACCCTCCCCCCGTAAAAATTATTGCAAAATTCGATATTTTTTGTTTCTATTTTATTTCAATGTCTGTTCGGTTAGTTTAGGTTAGTTACAATTTTTTCTTAGTTTTTTCTTAATTAACATTTAATAATGATTTTAAATATTTAAATATACACACACACACAATTAAAATTTAATATTATAATAAAAAAAGGATTTAAGAGATTAATAATAATAACTTTTTGTGTAAGTGTCCGGATATACGTACATGTCCGGTCACATGGGACATTTACCTGATGTATTTTATGAGAAATATGAATAAATACATTTTCAGGCATTAACGGCACTAAAGCGAATTTTATAATTTTCACTGATTTTTATGGGGGGGGGGG
>NJRP01000253.1:130656-149371 GCA_003063835.1 Aphaenogaster floridana
AAATACGACCTTAACCATTCTAATACAATTCCTCTTATACCACATTGATTTAATTTCCCCAGTAGTCTTTCTCTGTCCACAGTCTCAAACGCTCGCTTAAGATCCATAAAAATTACTCCCACCATTTTTCCTTCGCTAACTGACAATTTCCAATCTTCCATTATAACTTGAATCGCTGTTTCACACGAATGGTGTTTTCTAAAACCCGATTGATGTTCTGTTATAATGTCATTATTTTCGAGATACATTTCTATTTGTTCTTTTACCACTAATTCGCGAGAGAGAGAGAGAGAGAGAGAGATCTTTATTAGCTCCAGTAGCTACAATATAAAAATACTTACAACTAGTATTACATATATTTATATTATTTAACAGTTTCTTATTTACTAATTGGTAGTAATTACCATTGCTCTCCTTAT
Organism: Aphaenogaster floridana; assembly: GCA_003063835.1. Taxonomy (NCBI): domain Eukaryota; kingdom Metazoa; phylum Arthropoda; class Insecta; order Hymenoptera; family Formicidae; genus Aphaenogaster; species Aphaenogaster floridana. The sequence goes on from NJRP01000253.1 coordinate 131,076, forward strand.
TCTCCTCACACTCTATCTTAATATATGGTACAAGCACTCTCTTAAAGCTTTGTACGCTTTGTTCTATTTTTATTTCGTTTGGTAGATTGTTGTACATTTTAAATCCGTCGTGTAACAACATTTTCTGTTCTTCTCTAGTCTTACATTTATCTATATATAGTATATTTCCTCTTTGTCTCGTTTGTACCATTTCTTCACTCCGCCCTAGTTCTATTTATTTTATTTATTAAATAATTCGGGCATGGTCCATTTTATATACTAAAAAACATACATTATATTCAATTCTTTCTCTAATTGACATAAATTGTAATGCTTCCAACATATCTCTTATTCTCACACTTCTACTGCACCGCAATATAATTGAGTTCCTTTATTTTGCAATTTTTGTAAATATTGTAAACTAGTTTCACCAATGCTTAACAGTAATGACGCACAATATTCAAATAGCGGAGCAACGCGAGAGAGATTGCGCGATGCGGTTACCTGTTTTTAGAGAAATTGCGCTTCCGCAAGCGTTTTTCCTCCGGGGAATCACGCGTTCAATAAACTTTGCCGAGCAAATATAGATTTAAAGTGCACCGAAAATTAAGATGAATATACTGCTATCAGCCGCTCGCGGAAAATATCGCGGACACCCCGTATCTTTACGAAAGAGACCGCCTAGAGACGTCAGGTTCCGCCTAGGGAGGCGCATCAATCATTTTGCAAAATGTTGTTCACCCAATTTTCTCCTCGTCTCCTCCCTTCCTCCCTTCCGCCCCTCGTCCATTTTTTCGCCGATCGCGCGATCCGGAGCGACTCTCTCGAAAGGAGAATCGCTCGCTTTCGCGCGCGAGGAAAACTTTTCGTGCCGCTCGTCACGATGTCGCGGGAACAAATCGAATCGTCGCGACGGAAAACTCGGCGAAACTCAATTTCCATCGTGCAGCCCCGTCGTCGGGGAAACGCTCGACGCATGCGATCCTCTCGGCGACGGACGGGCGGATACCCTTCGATCGTCGCGAATTAAATTAATTCCCGCTGAACTCTCCGCGTGTCCACCGCATCCCGTATATATATCTTCCCTTACCGCCCTATATATCGCGGCGCTACGAAAAACTTGCGTGATTTCTTAGCGTCGTCGGACCTCGAGAGGGGTGGGAAAAGCGTTGGAGTCCTCTCGAAATGAGCCGATTGCGAATCGCGAAGCGACACGCGGAAGTTGTAATCGAATTATCAATCGAAGCGAAGCATCCCCCGGGAATTAAAAGTGAGGGCGCGAACCCTTTCCGCCCGTCGAAGATTTTTTAATTCCCTCAAAGTCCTACCAAAACTCAAGGGTAGAGATGTGCGATTTACAAAATTGTGCATCGCGATTGCGGTCTTCCTTAAAAATCGTATCGCAATTTTTATGATATAATATTTTGAATTGTGTTATTTTGTATCGTAAAAACAATTTTGAATCGCGTGTCATTTTATATTGCAAACACCATTTTGAATTACATGTAATTAAAAATTTTTTAAATATAATTTCAAATAATAAAAATGTATAATTAAATTGTGTCAAAAGTCATTTTTAAAAATTACTTTTAAAAGTCACTTTAAATAAACATCATATATGCAGCCATATAAAAATTACTCATAAAACTTTTATTTTTTTTAATTTAAATGATTAATACATAGAATTAATTGGGAATATGATTAAAATTTATTCGGCATAGAAACGAAAAACGCATTGTCAGAAATATTAGTTGAGCTGCGTACTGTCCCGCGTACGTTCTTCTATAATCATTTTTCCGCCCTTGCTAAAAATTCTTTTGAACGTTTAATAATCGGAACTAAATGTACATTCATAACATTTATCATGTGAGGTACAGATAATTGCTGTTTTACCATTTTCTCCTATATCAATATTTAATGAGTATACATTCATTACAAGTGTGATTTCGAGCTGCATTTGCGATTTTAAATCGCATACGATTTTGTGATTAAAAATCTAACTGCATATCGCATTGCGATTCAAGAAAGAAAATCGTGATGCTGGCGATATATCGCAAAATCGCGCATCTCTGTTCAAAGGATGCTCGCGTTCGCGCGGAGGGAACCGAGCATTGTTCTCGCGCGAGGCGATGTCGGTTGAAGGGCGGCGAAGGGTGACGCGTTCTTGTGAAACCAGATGCCTAATTATATTCGAGAGTGGCCCCGTCTGGCGTCTTAATTATCACGCGCTTTCCGCCCCATTCTGGCGGGACACCCTCGACGACACGAGAGTGGTGTCCGCGGCTAATTGCATTGCCGGGACGCATCACCGGAAGGCCTCGGCATCGCGCCTCTAATTGAACCCGGGACCGAGAATTTTGGTTTTCACCATTCGCCAGCCGCGTGTCACGTTCGACTCTTCGAAGAGGAGGGACGTTCCTTCCGTTTAATATTTTTGGAAATCTGACGCAGATATGAGACAGGGAATAGTTTTATCTATTGTGATCATCCGTCTTTCGCATATTCTTCTTTTGTGAGATTATTCGACTTAATTTGACTACATTAAATTACATTATTACCTATACTGCTACTGGCCAAGTCAAGGCCGTAAGGACCCGAGCGAGGGAAGAAGATAAGAAGAAGAAGAAGCTCGCCAGCTGCGCGACTCGTTTCACAGTCGGAACAAACGGGGCCGCGGATGTAGGGGGTAGGACATGCCGCGAGAAATGAAAGAAAGGATAAAGAAAGAAAACGCGAGGGGGAGGAAGCCCGCGCGATTCCGAAATAGGAATCCGATCGCGCCAATCTGTCTTCGTTTCCGCGACGGAGAGAGAAATTAAGGGAGAAAGGACGACCTATCGGGCCACTATTCATCCTTAGGGAGACTTCTGCCCCCTATCCTCCCGCCCGCGAATGTGCCCCGGAATTCACATCGACGTTTTGTCACTGCTGTGGAACCTTCTTTAGCTTTTAAGCTTCCGTTCACGGACTGGGCGAATTCGACGTTGTTAAAATGTTATTTTTACAATCTTCCCGCAATTGAATGACTGTTGATTGCTCAATTGATTTAATCGTAATAGCGGACGGTACGTCCAATACGAAACGTTCGCTCGGCGTATGGGAAAATATCCTCTCGCTCTCTCCGGAGAGATCTGATTTTAGAGGAAGATGATTGGCGACCTACTCTCGTCGGTGGAAGGATAATGGATGTTCCCGGTGGAACATCTTGGAGGACAATGCGGCCCCGGAAATTCACTCGCGACGCGAATCAGCGCGACCGCAGGTGGTCAATTCATGTGCCAGCCGCAGAACCTCCGTCCAGCGATGTCCTGCCGGTGGACACGGTCGAGGATCCGTATCCAGAATCCCGCGAGCTTCCTTTCCGAACAATCGTCGAGAGACCGCGGAAGACCACGGGTTCAGAAATTTAAGCGTAGAGACTCCGCAGAATTCTCGAGATCTCCCCTATTTTTGCACGAGAAGTCGAGCCGAACGGAAATTAAAACCCCGGGAAAGAAATGAAGGGGTGACCGCGAGTTAAATTAATCAAATAATGCTTTTGGTGTTTAATGAGCGTCTTATTCCTCCTTGTTTTTTTTTTCTGCGTCATCCCCTGCAGCGAGAGCCGAGAAAATCATCAGTGTACTACGCTTTACTCCGCGCAGAATTCCAGTTTCTTCCGGCGCGGCTTCCAGCTCATAAATATATAAAACAGGAACACATACCGACGCCGCGGGAGCCGGATAAGGAGTGTAAAATTTTCCGCAAATATTTCCTTCCTGGCGACAGCCGAGTATCCCAGCTGCGCGTCGCCTGCCGGATTTTCCTTTTATTAAAGTTGCGCGACTCCGTCCTCTGAATAATACATCGCTTCCGCGTTTCCCCAAATTCGTCGGACCCACGAACACGACTCACAAACGTGCACACAGGACACACATGTGTGTCCTCCCATCGCATCTCTCTGTTGTGTTAAGTTCCTTGCAAAAAGGTACACCTGCGGGGTACACCGTTTGTGTTTGCAGGCCGAAAAGCGGTAATTGCGAAAGTTCGTCTTCGGGGCTTTTGATCCAAAGCGATTTTAGGGCGAAGGACGAAATGCGGGATCGCACGAGCGGTTCGTTCTCGAATCGAGGAAAAGTTGGGAGCAAATGCCAAGAGTTAACGACGAGTTCGTTAACATAATCAATGGCTGTAATGTCGATCAGTTTGGACCGACGCCGGATTTCCCGGTTAAATAAGTTCCCGTACCGGGACGCGATCGCTGAAATTGCCACTGAAACGCTTGTCCATTAAAGTTGAAATGCGGCGGCTCGCGAGGGCTTTCTTAAAATCGTTATTGTTAATTGCATTCGCAACGCGCCGCGTCACGGAAGTCCCCCTAATGGCTCGCGTAATTATTTCCCCGTGTGCCGGTTATTTCATTTTAGAAGTCCTTTGATCGGGCCCGCTTTGCAATTAGGACCTTTCACGGACTGCTCTCTGATATTCTTCTGTCGCCTTCTTCAGGAACTGCTTCAAGTCCGGCTTGAAATCGTTTCGCGACCAAAGATTTGGGGGGTTGGGGATAAGCTTTGAGCGCTGCGATAAAAAAACTTGCGTGTGAAAGAGAGACCGAGATTTTTTTCAAATTCCGACTTAATTAATCCTTTTTCGAGATTTTAGCCTTTCGCGGGACTGATCGAAATCCTCGCCTCGAGGGTCGGATTTTGAAAAAAAATTGCGTCGAGGGCGACAAGTCGCTTCTCATCGGCTCGTCACGGCAGCAGATTGATGGAGAGCACAATTTCCAGACAGATCGGAGCACTTACAGTTATCATCGTCACACGCTCGTCATCGTTGCATTTGACAACTTGGACAACTTATAGATCGTACTGGACGATTTAATGACTTCTATCATACGCTCCGATTAAATCGATGTCGAATTAAGAAATCAATTTTCTGAGAAATGGCTTGATAACTGATTCTTTTATTTAACGATTTCTATCACACGCTCCAATTAAATTTATGTCAAAACAAGAAATCAGCTTTCTTAGGGATGGCTTAAAACTTATTTTTTTTTGTTTAACGATTTCTGTCACATGCTTTAATTAAATCGATGTCAAATTCAGAAATTAGTTTTGTTAGGGATGGCTCGATAACTGAGTTTTTTATTTAGCGATTCCTATTACATGCTTCGATTAAATCGATGTTGAATTAAGAAACCAGCTTTCTTAAAGATGGCCCGATAACTGATTTTTTTTATTTAGCAATTCCTATTACATGCTCCGATTAAATTTATGTCAAAATAAAAAATCAACCTTCTTAGGGATGGCCCGATAACTGATTTTTTTTATTTAGCATTTCCTACCACACACTTCTGTTAAATCGATGTCAAATTAAGAAATCAGCTTTCTTAGAGATGGCCCGATAACAGATTTTTCTTATTTAGCAATTCCACGTTCCGATTAAATCGATGTCACATTAAGAAACCAGGTTTCTTAGGAATAGCCTGTTAACTGATTTTTTAAAAATTTAGTGATTCCTACCACAGGTTCCGATTACGATGTCACATTAAGAAATCAGTTTTCTTAAAGATAGATCGATAATTGATTTTCCTTTTCGTGAGTTCGAGGCAACGCGACTCGCTCGCAATTAGCTTCACGTATCGCGACGAGGATGAGTCCCTCGTACCAGCGATCACCCGATATATTTCTTCTGACACATAACAACGCGCGATTTCTCCCGGGGGCAATTACATCGATTCGAGATGATCGGCTTTGTCCCGTGTCCCCTCTCACCCCCCGTAGACGTTCAAGTCGATCCGTCGCTCCGCGAGAAAAAAATCCTATCCGACGTTCGAACCTGCTGTGTATTGATTTCCTGTCAGACGGGAATATAGTCGATCCATTGTATACGCGATGTGTACTTGCACAACGTGTACACTCTGCCCCGGCCATATACAATAGAATAATTTTATATTCGCCGAGATGCGGAGATTAATGCGAGATATCTTGCCATGGGCGATTCGTATCTTCTCATATATATGTCCGGGTTTCACTTTCAGTATCGCTTGATATTCCCTGGTTGGATTTTAAATAATATTTCTTTTGCCAGAAATATCATCACATGCCTCGATGGTCGAATTGGTAGGACGCCCGCACGGATTGTAGGGAGATCCAGGTTCGAATCCTGGTTGAGGTGTTATTTTTCGCAATAATTTCTTTACAGTTTTCGAGGAAGGGGGGATCTCATAGATGCTTGTTGGCATCAAATTAATGGAACAAAACCCATGGTCAGGACGTAGTGAGAAGATTTTTAATTAATTTAGCCAGTCAGGTCGAATATAATCTACTTTGATTGAATTTTTTTCCTCTGTAGCTAGATCTCTCTCTCTCTCTCTCTCTCTCTCTCTCTTTCTCTATCTCTTCATGGAGTATTACGCACGTGTTTTTAGCTGCGTATCCACCAAAGGAACATAGAGCAACATTTGTGTTTCTGTTGCGTGTTTCCGTAAAAGTTCCAGTACGTATGTATATATGTATGTATGTATGTGTATGTTTGTTTCCAAACAAAAATTCCTCGATGTTCCTTTGGTGGATACGGAGCTTTATATCGAATACGGGATATCCTGGAGCTTTCTCTCTAGGTCACCTCCTTCCCATTTCGAAGTCGCGAAGTGTCGAGCGTGCCCCGCCTCGTTATCGCGACGATATTATCGAACGGCGAAAAATCCCGAAATACATGTGCGTCCACACGTATGGAATACATAAGCGAATACCTGGTCTGTAATTAATGCGCCGGCATGCACGAGGAATTCGTGCCGCGAAATATTCCGGAAATGCGTGTTTCCTTCGACGGGGCGAGGACAGTTGGACGACGCGAACTTGCGAAAGAGAGAAAAGAATATTTCGGCAGAAAAATTTGAAGGACGAGAAATTGTAATAAAATTAAACGGATAATATCTTAGGAAGATTGACATAAGTGTGCCATTGGGGGCAATCATTGCTAGGAAAAAAAATGCAACGCGACCTCGCCACTTTCGGTCCAAAAGTAATATCTTCGTATCTCTTCGATCGTTTATTGTACCGGAAATCTCGCACGATTCTGCATGCGAGTTGCAGTTCCGGTTATAAATTACGCGGGTCTCGTCCGACGCAAAATATAAAACGCATTCGAAGGGGTGGATGCCTGGCGGGATATCGGTAGCGCCGGGCGGGGTAGAGAGGGAGGGAGGGGGATTCATCAGACGGCTGCGGGGGATGCAATCTTTTTGATCCTCTTTCTCTCTGTTGCAGTTGTGTGCGGCGTCGGCGCGGATGTGGCGTACCACCGACACGTCATGGGGCTTTACGTTACGTGAGGATAATTCAACATGCGTATACCGTAATTCAATTCACGCATTATCAGCCCTCCGATCGCGATCCTCGCGTCGACATCGCGCGAGGGAGAGACCGTCGTCCTGTCCGCGAGACAAGTGAATCGAGAGGAGGAGAGCGCGTCGACGGGGAAGGTCATCTCATAATCGAGGGGCTTCTCCCAATCGAACCTGAAATCAAAAAAGTTCGATTTTACGCCGGGCTGACACTGCCCCGTCCGTTCCTCTTAACACATTTGCAGACGCGGCGATTTTAGCGCGCGACCTGTAGTTGGATGCTGCGCGCAATTTACAAAAATCTGTAGCTGGATGCCGCAAGGTTCTGGCATTAAAATGAAAATAAAAATGACAAAAATTGCTAATATCATGCTTGCAACCATTTGTTGTTTGAAATTGTAAGAAATTTTCACGTTACAAACCTAAATAGAAAAAATTTCAAATTTATAAATATGAGAATATTAAAATTCAAACACAAACTTTATTAAATACATTAAAAAATTTATTAAATATATTTTTTTAACTAATAAAATACTTTTACATGAGAAAATAAAAATTTAATATCTTTTATATTTCTTTTCTGAAATTTATCTTTTTTTAAATTCCGTTGAAACGCTCATTTTGAGGAACTTGAAATTAATTTATTGTTAAATAATTGCTATAATTGTAAATACGAATCATATAGTCCTCTGCGTCTCTATAAATATAAAATTACATCAGCGGCAACCAGCTACAGATTTTTAAATGAGGTAAAATTACGTCAGCGGTAATCAGCTACAGATTTTTAAATGAGGTAACATTACATCAGCGGTTGCGAATGTGTTAATTCACCGTTTTTTCGCCATTATTGTCCGGGCGATTATTGTCTGTCCGCCGAAGACGGCAGATTTATCGCCATGCGTTCGACGACTGTTGCACGCGACGATATTTTTCGAGATTGTTGGATCCCGTCCGAGAGGCGTCCGCCGCTAACGGATGTTTTTCTCCCGGACAGGACCATCGTTTATTCGACTTAGAACCACGTCGTTGGTCAACGCTGAAAAATATAGAGACGCGACCGTTTCGTGAAGGTCTCTCGCAGAAGGTTCACGACCGAAGGGACGTCTAGCAGATTTTAAACGAGAGTCCGACGAGAATAATTGAGACTTTTGGACGCCACGGTAAAGCTTATCGCGGATGAGCTCTTTCCTCGATCTTCTTCCCGCGTAAATAATAAAATATTCACGTAAACGTGTAAATTATTGAGCGGACGGAGCAAGGTAATATTCCGCTTTTAACTAAACATGAGACGGAAGTCTGAACACGAGAGTCTAATTTATACGCAACGCTACTCCCCATTACTTGTGGACCCCGTTACCTTTGCGTAGCCTCAGCCGCGCGTTTTACCTACTTATTACGACTCCTGGATAAAATCCACCCCGTCGGACGCTGCCGCATAATTAAGCACGATGAACGACGCGGGGAAAATCTCTCCGATCGCCTTCGCCTCGTCGGGCAATCCACTTTCGATCCGTCCCCGAGAGATCTAATTTGGGGCCGATTTGATTATCGGCGACGGAAGCGCGAGGTCGAAACGAGATTATCTTTAAGACACGGTATTTATTCGGTCACGGAGAAAATGGAAAAGCTGACAGCGGAATATTATATAGATCTCAAACGTTAACGCGCGTACAAACATTAAAATATCCTTATAACTTTTTTAATAGGATCTGGGATCTTCCTTTTGCTCACATTAAAGAAATCTACTTGCTCGCTTCGGAGCTACAGAATGTTTTATCCACAATTTCGCAGTTTTATAGTTCCTGCAATATAGAAAAGAGAAATCATTTGTGGAAAATAGTGCCCTCACAATTATGTACAATAGATAGGATTATAAATGAAAATTCTGTCTCGGATTATGGGTCTTCTAAAGTCAATTATCGACAACGACGCGTTCGCGACATACATTAGAATATCCTTATAACTTTCTTAATAGTATTTGAGATATCCTCTTCGTTTGCATTTAAAAAAATCTACTTGCTTGCTTCGGAGCTACAGAATGTTCTATATCCACAATTTTGCAGTTTTATAATTCCTGCAATATAGAAATCGTCTACGGAAAATAGTACTCTCACAATGCACTATCGATAGGATTACAAATAAAAAATTCTGTCCCGAATTTTCTGTCACGGATTACGGGTCGTCTAAAGAAAAGTCTCGAGAAAATAATCTCGATTTTAATATCGACAATAACGGCGCGTCCGCGACATACATTAGAATATCCTTATAACTTTCTTAATAGTATCTGAGATATCATCTTCGTTTGCATTTAAAAAAATCTACTTGCTCGCTTCGGAGCTACAGAATGTTCTATCCACAATTTCGCAGTTTTATAATTCCTGCAATATAGAAATCATTTGCGGAAAATAGTACTTTCACAATGCACCATCGATAGGATTACAATAAAAAAATCTGTCCCGAATTTTCTGTCGCGGATTACGGGTCGTCTAAAGAAAAGTCTCGACAAAATAATCTCGATTTTAATATCGACAATAACGGCGCGACCGCGACATACATTAGAATATCTTTCTAATTTTTTAAATAATATCTGGGATATCCCCTTCGCTCGCATTAAAAAAAATCGACTTGCTCGCTTTGGAACTACAGCATGTTCTATCCACACAATTTCGCAGTTTTATAATTCTTGCAATATAGAAATCGTCTGCGGAAAATAGTACTCTCTCACAATACACTATTGATAGGATTACAAATAAAAAAATCTGTCCCGAATTTTCTGTCGCGGATTACGGGTCGTCTAAAGAAAAGTCTAGAGAAAATAATTTTTAATTTAATATCGACAATAACGACCGCGACACACATTGGCGAATTATATTAGAGATAGAGATAGGAGTTTGATTAGACATTCCCTCGCGTATATCTGCAGTCGCCGCGAACAACGAGCGCCGAATGTAGCGGCGCAAAAAAAAAACGAAATAAAAATATCCTAGTCCGTTGCAATTTTTCGCAGACGTTACGTTAACCCCGGCGCCGCGGAGAATCTCGCGAAGTGGGAAATTGAGAGAGATGTCTTACATTTTTTACGCGGTTCCATGTCGGCGCGCCCTTTCATCATTGATCACGCGCGCGGTTGTGCGCGGGGGGAGAAGATTGCGATTTTTCGGGGACGAATCGCCCCTGCATCTCCGAGCACCACCGACAAAGTCGGATCACGTTCCCGCGATACAAATCGATATTACACATATATGTACAGTGCGGTCCATAAGCTTTGAGACAAGGTTCGTAAAAAATAAAAAACACCAGAATAATATTTTTTAATTTTTTTTGTTCGAAATAGGCTCTATTATCAATACACTGTTGAGCTCTCGATTCTAATCGTTGCATCGCCCTTAAAAACTTCTTTTTTCTAATAGTTTTTGTAATAATTTTGTCTTTAGTTGGTTGGTTACAGCAGTTTCAATTTTAGAAATGCCGTCGATTTTTTGGCCTTTTAATTGTAATTTTAATTTTAGGAATAAAAAATAGTCTAGCGGTGACAAGTTAGGTGAATAGGATGGGTGATTTAATGTTACGACTGGTTTTCGAGCCAAAAACTGCCGTACAATTCCTGCCGAATGAGTTGGCGTGTTGTCGTGCAAAATGAAAAAATCATGTGTTGCAAATGCAGAAGGACGAACGCATTGTATCCCCAGGTAGAAAAATATGTCATTTTGATGTCAAATACTAGTCATATGACACATGATTTGACGTCAAAATGACATATTTTGCTACCTGGGATCCGCTTAATGAGACAATCCATTCTACTTTTGTAATATTCTGCATTTACTTTAATACCTTCTGCTCTTCTTTCGAATCCATGACTTACTTAAACTTTCATAAGACACTAACATACTCGAGATCAGAGATAATCGTTGATAATTCAAATTATTCATACACTTATACGAAAGTTATGGGAACATAATTCAGGAAATGACTACATGGCGCCATTAGTATGATCGTAAAAAAATTAGTCTCAGAACTTATGGACAGCACTATGTATAGATATTGAGGCGAATATCTCTCGTACGACGGACTTGTTACTTTATTTATATCTTATTTACCATTATGAAAAATAGCTGCGCGTAGGGGGAGAAAGAAGGGCCCTTTGTAGGGATTGTAAACTCGCTGCTGTTCTTTCCCTCTTATTCCCCCGCATCCGAAATGTCCTCGTTAGCAGAGCGAGTTTACGACATACATATGTCCTATCGAAGGAACGCGAAGTCTTTTGTCTCACATTCGGTCTCTTCAGACACAGCTTCGTCTTTTAATTCTCATACGTTGCTTCAATTACAGAGCGGCGTCGGGCGTGATCTTCTTCCTCGAGGTGACTTGGGCCATCACGCTGTTCGTGCAGGTCTGCGTCAGGTACGTTTTTGGGCGAACGTAGCTTCGGTAGGTTTAACATTTGGAAATAGATTATATTTTAGAATTTTTTTTACTTATTTGTCCGTTTTTTCACTCGATCAATATGCAAATTTATTTGTAGACTAGTGTTAGGGGCAAAATAATCACTAGTATTTATAAAAATAAACAATTATTTATAAAAATGTAATATTAATAAGTATTTATAAAATAAAAAGGTATTGTTCAGCTTATTATGTCAGTTTTGTTATTCAGGGTTGCCACAGAAAATGAATTTTGTAATTCCCTGACTTTTCCATGTTTTCCAGACAATATTGAAGAATTTTCCATGACCAATCTGTAATCTTAAATTTTACCGTTTAGAAACAGGAATTGCAGGAAAGATAGCTTATATTAACACAAGCAAAATAAATTTAAAAGTTAGTCTGCTAACATAATTCGGAATTCAAAAAAAGTAAATAAAATATAAATGAGAAAATAATTGAAAAAATTGTAATTATGATGGTAAAGGGTGACAGACGTGCGCAACATCGTCCTGCAACCTCCTTTTCAATAGGGCCACGGTCTGCTTTTGGCAACACTGCACAGTACGTAAAAATTTTTATCGCGCGGCAAAATTCCAGACTTTTTTGTATTTTTCCCTGACTTTTCAAGGTTTTCCATAACCAATTTCCATTTCCATGACTTTTCCCGGTTTTCCCGGTTTTCCAGGTCCGTGGCAACCCTGTTATTGTATTTTTTAATCGCTTAATCTTATAATTATGGTTTGATTTTTTGTTTATAATGACAATTATTTATATGCTGAGGAAGACTTATTGTTAGTACAATCGTAACGTCCATACTGATGAATTTATTTATTTTTATACTTTTGTAATAAATATATTTATAATTTTAATCCTATAATTTGCTCGTATTACTGATCATTTTCCTTTATTATTGCATTTGCACATATCGAGCTTTTGTTTTCCCATTATTTAAATAGGTAAAAATTAAGCGGATAGCGGTTTTAATACAAACTTCTCGGTGTAACGCGTGCACGAACGTAATGCGAGCGTACGGCTGCGACTTTGCAAATTGTCCGAAATTGGTCCGCGCATGTATATCGAGATAACGATAAGCCCGGCAGACACGAGCGGGGAGGTCGAAAGGGCCCCGGGGAATTGCCGTTCGAGGTCCGGGATAACGCGGAAAAGAAGCGGCGCGCAAAGCCAGCCCCGGCAATTACCAAGCAGGTCGGAAGTTCGCCCCAGTTTTCCCCGCATTTTCCCCCGACGAGAGGGGCGCGGTGAGAGAAGTGGCGCGGTAGACTACCTGCAACTAGATAACGCTTCGCGATGCGAAGGGATGGCGGTGAAGCGCGACGTCGTCGTAGTCGTCTTTAAACCGGATAAATGCATCACGCGAGCCTCAAAATGAAGATGGAAACTCCCACGCGTCTTCGAAGTTAATCGCGGAGACTTATTTACACAATATTAATTAAGAACTAGTTATTCCGGTCCCGCGCGTGCCATGGGCTTTTCTCTCCTCATCGACAATTAATTCATGAAGGTTACCCTCGGCTTGTATTGTCTGTTTTATATCTCCTCTCGGTGCTGTATTAATAAATTACTAAGTAAATATAGACCGAATATATGAACAACTACAGTACCTAGAGAATCAGGCTATAGGTCTTTATTACTATCAATAATATTATAAAATAGATTATCAATTTAATCCAACGTGAAATCACTATTTTGGCTTCAACTAAAAAGACTGCGTTTCAAGTCCGAAAAGTAATCGGCGCGTAGTTGGCTGAGCTATGAAATGTATATAAATTCACGCGATATAAAAATATTATTAGGCAAAGAGGATTCAGCCCGACCGAAAAATAGCATGATTCTCTATGTACTGTGTTGTTAATAAATTAAATCTTTCGGTGAATTCGGCCTTGATTATCGCGCGGGTGATCGGCTAGTTTTTGCCACCTAAGTTGCTCATATCGATCAGCGTGGGACGACGGCCAATGGGACGACGTCGCCAGCATTCTTCGCGAGCTAGTGGGAAGAAGTAGTAAAAGAAGTTCCGCAGGGTCCTTCGGTTTTATCGAGTAACTTAGCGATCCGTCCAGGATCGACGTCGCCGCGGAAGTTTATGTCCTTGACGACGACGGTGCCATTAAAACTGCCGGTCGGAGCGATCGATCATTCCGATCTACGCGGAGATGATCGAGCGGAAAGGGCAGAGGAGAGATAACGTACGTCTCGCTTCGCGGAAAAGCGGATTTCCAACGGAGACATCTTCTTTTATATCTGTTCACCGCGCGGGGATGAGGATCCATCAGATCTCTCCCTTCTGTCTCTCTCTACCGAGGATAATTCAATTAAAAATATTTCAGCGAGTTAATCGCTAAAGGAATATTGAAAGACGAACGTTTCTCTCTCAATTGATCTTGTCGATTTTCCCGACTACCTTTGAAGATACGAGGAAGATCTTGTCTCTTTGTCTTTGTATTTAAGACCCGCATACTGCGCGAAGATGATTGTCATATTTTCCCATTCTCATCGCCCTCATTATGGTATTAATCCTACGCGTGCTGATTAGGCGACGTCTGCCACGACGGCTAATTTCGTAAATTAATAGCAGCTCTGAGGCGCACGTGATAATCTCCGCGGAAACTTCCTCAATAATCTCGGAGGCAAATCGCTCCCCAATTTTCTTCTCGATACGGTTACCGCTGCGATTTCCGCTAAACCATAAACGCAATTGCCGTCGCGCACGTTAGCGTAATATATTTTAGTTAGACAAGTATTCTCGTAAATTACATTAGCCAGGAAAATATATATAAAGAATACAGCGTGAAACTGATCGCTGCCGAATACCGCGCAACAAATTGGGCTTTTATTTTGGCGTGAGATCTCGTTTGCACATTCGGCATTCAGTTTGTTAATCTCGTAAAGAGTGTACTCGGCGAGAGTACTCGACGCGGAGAGTTGTATCGGTAGAAAAATCGTCTTACTGCTTCACCTCTTTAAGATGGAGACTTAAATGGGAATTGATGGGGCTACAATCAGGATTAAACACTGATTGCACGCTCGCGGAATTTAGCGGAAGACGTTTCCGCAAAAGTTCTGTTTAACGAATGTAAATCGGGCAAATCCTCTAGTTCCTCTACTTCAGATAACTCGCATAAATACTTTTACAACGTTCGCGTGTACCAACCATCCGAAGAATGTCTCGTTCACTGAAGAAGCCGTAACTGACTTGTAGACTATATTGGCAATAGATTAAAATATAATCTCAAATCAATTCGATTCTCAATATGCAATTAGATCCAATTAAAATAGAATTGAAATAAAATTAAAAAATTTGCAAGAATAAAATGACTTTTTTGATTCGCCTAAAGAAATTGTTCATTATTTATTTAATTCATGGATAAATTTTAGTTTCACAGATATCAAATTATTCAATTAATTTAAAGTCTATTTAAACGTTAGTCATAAAAATAACGCTTTAATCTCGCAAACTCGGGGGTTCTTCTCTTTTTAGGAAAAAAACAGTATATATCCTAACGTTTCGTTTTCAGGAATGAGGACTCTCTCTGCTTGCATTGCTGGTCCAGCGTTTTGGCGGGCACGCGAGGTTGGCGAAGAGCGTTGTTTTACCTACCATTGTCCTGCATCCTGGCGTGGCGACCCAACAGACTTTGGCTATCCTACGTCGCGGGTAAGGACGTCGGCTCTCTCAGCAATTTCTCGTATTCTGATAGATGTACGTGCTTGCAGCCGGCCTGTTGGCGGTACTGTCCTTGCTGCACATTGCATCGAGCGCGCTAGGACGACGAGATCCTTGCCAGTCAAGCGTCGACTCGGTAGGCGAGAGCCTTTTGAATTCCAGGCAGGAGAATTACGATCGTTTCGAGGAAGTCCTGGTGAGTATTCTCAAGATTGGCGATCGGAAAATCTCTCAAGAAGTTCGCGACTTAATTTTATTTCCTATCTTTCGGTTTATTTTTTTCGAAATATTGATTTATCATGTACGCACTTTTTCTCGATCGCCTCTATCCATCATTGTCTGCTTCGGGAGGTGACGGAGGTCCTCGATGACGGCGTGTCAGGACCAGGACGCTGTCCCGGGGACAGCGACGGCGAGATGTGACACGAGCGACGGTCCTCCTGGGCCAGCGAAACCGACGAGGATAGCGAGCTTGAACAGAGGACGTGTCAAATCGCCACGCTGTCTTAGTCCTTGGCGATGGACCGGAGGAATCCTCGACTCGATCTCGTCGCGTATCAAGGGGAGTCAATCGAGCACCCGATTCTGCTTGCGGCAAGAACGAGAACGCGAGAAATGCGCGAGGCCGAAATAATGCCTTCTAAAATTGTGTAAATTGCGGGAGTGTCAGAGGAGAGTCATTGTAGGAGATTCAATAAATTTAAGAATAAAGATAAGATGAGAGAGAGAGAGAGAGAGAGAGAGAGAGCGAGTTTGAATTTATTGGTTTATAAATTTGCGAAAGAAGAAAAACAATGCGAGATATCGCATCGTCATGCGTGTCTGTGAAAGAATGAATGTTCGCGAATATTTGTTAGATAGTCTCGTTAGCTACATATAATTTTCTATACGTTATGTATTTTAGGAGAAGTAATAGGTATAAATGTATAATATATAATTGCATGACGCGTACAAAATAGCCGTAAAACTTCATTATGAAGCGACCATTCGGTATGCTCTTAAATTGTCAATATATAAAATTGCTAATAAATACTTTCTAAAAGCATTCTCAGTGAATTTATTTATAATAGAAAAGTTACGATGAGGAAAGCTCCGTTTTTTTGATACTTAAAAAAGTACGATTAGATATAGCAAAAATATTAAACAAGAAATTTGATTATATTATTGATACTGTCGCAAAAAATTGCGATAAAGGAATAGATATGGCGATAAATAAAGACAAAAAAAACAAGTATGCTTAATTGCCGATGTTATTTTACATAACTTATTACACAATATATAATTACACTGGAAAGAGAAGATTAATAGATCATCTAAAAGTATAAAAGACTGAATCTTAATGAAATAAATGCCTTTATGCACAAAAACTCATTTTGTTATGATACATTTTGTAAACACGTAAAAACGAAATATGATTTCCAGTGTCCGATCAATTTTCGAAACTGTTTATTTCAGTTACGAAGCTATATAATACCGAAGATAGATAATACTGTAGAAAAAACAATTATTGTGCCACGCTTATTTTATGTAACAAAAAAAAATACATATAAGCAATTTAAAACGTTACCGTCAGGAATACTTTTATTTGCATTGTGGTATCTAATTAATAATTATATAATAATATTATGGCTTGTCACTAAAACGCGAACAACAAAGACATAGTGGGCATAAAAAGGAAAATCAGTTTTTTTTAATGGTGGAATAAACGAGACTTCGAATAATATTGATTTCATAATAAATGAGAATATTTCTTCTCATACATGTGTATATATGCAAAATATATTTATGATGTTTAATATGGAATGACAAATTATTCGTTGCTGTCATGTTGCTGACATGTTGCAGACAACATAACGTACCAGTAATACGGACAGTTTGCTCTTGAAATTTCATCAACTGATTGCATGTATAAGCAGTCATGTTGCTGCATTCGTAACGTGTTTGTATTTCAATGTCAGCAAATGTACAGCAAATATATAACAATACATACAATGCATTAGTTTACTCAAAATGCTATTTCACGCTTGGTTATCTGGGATAACTCTAGGAATTCTATTTAGTATGACCAAAACGCATTTTTACTTCTGTTGGTATAATCGAATTATTTTCTTAATGTAGATCAAAATTGTATATTATTTTTAAAGCAGTAGTAAACAATATAATTTGGTATCTTCGTAAATATAAGACAATATCTAATGATCAAGAAAATAAAGAAATAAATCGTTTAAATTCAAAATTTGGTTTCAAAAGCGTTTTAGTTTTATGTTAAACAACACTTGCAAAGTGTGCACATTACTTGGTTGATGAATAATACCATAACTGTATATTCGTCAATGTAATAGATATCCCTATAAGCGCGTGATATTATTTAATATTAAGTAATATTCTAGGTGTAATCTTAGAACATTAAATACAATATTCTAGTAATATTAAATAATTATTAAATAATATTTCTGAAATATTAATAGATGGTTATATGTCAGCTCTTGATAATATTATACGAATATTATATCAAATAATTAACAATAAAATGTTTGAAACAAATTCGTTGTATTACACAGGACCACAAAAAAATCAATTGGGAGCAGAGTAGGTGTTCCTTATAGATTTTGGGTCACTAAATCCGAATTCGTTAACCGTTTTGTTCTATCACGTCTAGTTTTTTTAGATAATTGTTAATAATAGCGTATAATTATTTATTGTAATGTATACATTTGAAAAATATTCGGAGAACATTTTAATAATATTACAGAATATTATAATGATATCTCAGGAATATTATATAAACGTTAATTTGTTGACCAGAATAATATTCTAAGAACTTTTTCATAATATTCCACTAATATTAAAATAATATACCAAGGATATTATGTGAAGC
>NJRP01000253.1:152691-168533 GCA_003063835.1 Aphaenogaster floridana
TTTTCCGTTAGTTTATGTGTGGCTTATCCATACAGCACAAAAATTGCAGCAACATTGCAGTAACATTGCAGCAACATAACAATATTGCCGAAATGTTGCTGCAATGTTCTGTGCTGTATGGGCTATCGAAAATCGGTCCCTTTGGTCGCCCATTTGGTAGATTGGGGTTGTCAGGATTTCTATGTATTTGTAAGTATGTTTCAATCTGAAGCATAAGAACAATCTGAGGCATAAGTTATATATAACTTATATACATGCACAATTTATATGTATACATATTCCATATATATGTATTGTCAATAGATCATTGAAGACGAAGATGTTTAAAAAAAATTTTTTTCAAAATATCCGCTGTTAATAGTATCATAATTGATGATAAATATAAAAACAACTACTGATTTTCTTTGTATATAAAATTTTAAGAAATAACAATATATTGTTTTAATAAATAATTTTAATATATAACAATATGGTGGGAGTTTAGTATTATTACTATTGCATTTTCGGTTTCTTGTTTTAATAAACATCTCACGTAATTATGAATTAATTATGTGTATAAATTAATTATTTATGAAATTATATGCAAGTATGTTAAGAAAATTCAACTTACGCAATAAAAGAAATTATAAATGGACCAATTCCTATCACTTCAAAACATTTGCATATTAATGTCATCAAATTACCAAAAATTTGAATTGTTATTATTAATTCCTGATAGTATTTTGTACTGCTATTTGGATCTATATAATTGATTGATATTGATACCGCACATATTCCGATAAATCTAAAAAAATATTAAAAATTTGTAATTAATTATATCAAATTTATAAGAACTAATTTTATGTGAGCAGTTATTATTATTTTAAAGAATTTTAATATTATTAGAAATAAATATTTAATATAAATGAGAATAGGCCAAATGTCGGTCACCGCGGATCTTGGTGCGTAATAATAATATGCGGCGCGCAGTTCGCATGAACAGTGAATTCACAAAAAATTATTATTACGCACCAAGATCCGCGGTGACCGACATTTAGCCTATTCTCATTTATATTTGACAATTTCGTCGGTCCTAATCTTATTATTATTAAATAAATGTTTATTATGAATAAAGTAATTGGTTAAAATTGAAAAATAATTAGTAAATGTAGGATATTTTATTTATACAGTATATATTATATTTACTGATAAATTAATTTTCAAACAATGAGAATATGGCATTTTTATATTAATTTTCTAATTACAAAGTTAAATTAAAAACGGTTTAAAGTGTCTATTTTTATATATTAGCATGTACTATATATGTATAGTAGGAATGCATCAAATTATAAAATAAATAATTATGTATTTTGTCTGTTTTCCTCTTTTTGATATTTTAAAATAGTATAACCCACACAGCACAAAACTTAACAGAAATGTTTCAGAAATGTTTCAAAGTTTCAGAAACGTTTCTGAAACATTTCTGAAACTTTGAAACGTTTCTGAAACATTTTTGTGCTGTGTGGGAAATTAGTTTATAATACGATTATATAACATGATTCTAACATAATAATATAATACAGATTTAATTTTCTCATTAAAATTCTTCATAAAAATTTTTGGTTACACTGTCTATTGATATTATAAATATACATTTATATATTATCCCAGATAGCAAAATACTAGCAGTATGCCAGCAATATGCCAACAAATCCTATCATGATTATAGAGCAGATTCCTATTCACTGTGTCCTCTTTAAGCTTGATTTCTGCCATTACGACTTGCCACTCTTGCCAGCCATAATATAACAACAGAAATGCAGCAGGAATGGAGCATATCTTGACCAATGATGTGATAATGCAAGGCCTGCTTGTTTCTTGATACATTTCTATCGTTTTTCTATTAGAAAAACAGCAGACTGTGCTGGGCTGTTGCGAGAATTCTATTAAAATAATATGCAACACACAATTTGCAATACATGCCATGCTCTTGGCAGGTTTGGCTATCTGGGATATTACAATTATATATTATATTACAATTTTAGAGTTAAGTATCACTTTATACATTTGTTTGTTATTCTTGTTACTTATATTTAGAGAGAATATTTATTTTGTTATATGTAAATTTGCTTACAGTCTAATAAATATGCTCCGAGGACGATGCCCAGTGGTATTATCATAAAAGATATTATTACATCATCATTTTACTAGTTTCTTTTACGAAACGTAACAGGATAACTTTTTTGAATTACCCACACAAGCGTTATTATATCGTAATATCTAAAATTATAATGATATGATTATTCTTATAAATGATTGAATCGATGCATCAGTACTAACTAACAGTTCACATCTTATACGAGACGGCAGAAGGACGAATTATAAAAAAGATGGACCAAGATTGAGGGAAATATTGATTGTAAGGAAAGGATTGAGAAAAAGATCAAAATAATAAATAAGAAAAACATAATTATAAAAAAGGAATATAACGTGATTTGAAATAGAATATAATTAAAAAGAATGAAAAATTACAGTGTTATATATGTAAAAAAATATAAAAAATATATTATAATTTTATTTGAACTAATATATTTGCTAATTGGAACAATAAAACGTAATTATAATGTTTATTAAAAGAATGATTAAGATGTTTATACTTATTACTATTACTTGGGAAGGTCACGCGAATATAAATAAAATTGAATATTGTGTAACATATTTAAAACCAAATTACCTAACTAGATTTTTCTACAAGTACGTTAATAATATATGATTAGAATAGGGAAGCATGTATTATAAACCAGGGTGTTCAGCAGACTCAGAGAAAAAAATTCCCTGACTTTTTCAGGTTTTCCAGGACCTGGAATTAATTTTTCCCTGACTCTTTAGTATTACTTTTTTCAAAGCGTACATCTGTATGGTAAGTCAATTAAATGTTAAATCACGAAATCATTGAGATATTTTTGTCGGGAAACAAATAGGATTTTGAAAAAGTTCGGAATTTAAAAAAGCAAAAATTCTCAAAGCAATTATACCATCTACATTGACACCTTATAGCGGTTACAACAATTTTCGTTGTTATTTTACAGATAGGGCTCTTTGATAATTCGTTTCTTATATAAGTTTTGTCTCTGTTGAACACATTGAAATAAAATAATGACGATAAAAATATAAATTACCGAACACGTCTATAGTAAATCGATTTTTAGCAAAACAGAAGATTAGCGTACTGAGAGCCAGAGACAAGTTCACATTTATTTTTAAAAAAATTTTAAATTATTGAGAAAAAATGTGAAAAAATCCAAATTAATCGTAAAACTTCCTGATCTTTCCTTGACATTTCCAGATTTATAAAATCCTCTAACAATTCCCGGTTTTCCAGATTTTCCTGACCGCTAGACACCCTGAATTAAACATTTCTTGCATAAAAATAATTCTTAAGAAATATTACATCAATTCTAAGATGATAGTTGTGCTCTTTAAGGAAACGGATTCTATTATTAATTTTATTTTACATATCCATCAAATTGTTAACATATGAAAATGGGATATTACAACAGTTATTGATATTTAAAACGTTACAATTACATTTTTTTTTAACATACAAATATTAAAACGTAATAACGTTCACCAGTGTCAGCGAGTTTGAAGGATTTTATGGCAATTTTTTCAGATAGATTATAGAAAATATAAGTACCAATTTTATATATAAAAAGTAATAATACCAAATAATACTAAAAATTACGGATAAACAAAAAGTTACATATTAAACACTATATGTAAAAAGTTACATATTATACAATACTATGTCGTTATGTGCCCTAAATTCAAAAATTAAATAGTTATTAATATTAATTTGTTTATCATATCAAATCAAGAATCCGCTTGTCTTTACGTCTTATGTATGTGGAAAGCAACGTGTGAGTGACAAGTCGACCTCTAGAAGGCAGAAGCCAAACTCTTATTTCTAATGGGCTGATTCAAACAAGCGGTTACTGGTTGTCAGAGCGGTATTGGTTTATCTCATACAAATTTATTCTTATTGCCACGCTTTTCTTTGCAATTTTAAAGTTAAAGCTGAATTATTTTTTAACAAATTATATTTTATTTCTGCACTTCTTAAATGTTAATAAACGTTTCTGTTAGCCAATAATTCGAGCTATATTCCCAGGGGGAAGAGAAGGTATAATAAACCTTTTACAAAATCATATAACCCCATTTCACTCTCCTGGCCATAAGCGACCTTTACATACTAAACCATCCCTCACCCATCCCTTCTCTCCCCACATTCCCCCTCATCCTCTGTCTTCCTCCTTCCTTCTCCTCTGTCTCTTCTCCTCCTCCAATCCTTCCTTCTCCAGTCTCTCCTTCCACGTTTCAGTCCCTTCCGCCATTTCCCTTCACTCCTTTTGCTCTCGCCATCCTTTACTCATCCGCTCCTGTTCTCCTCCTCCGCTCCTCTCTTAACTGTGGACCAAAACAAAAAGTTACTATCCTTCTCCTTCCACTCTCCACTGCCCTGTATATATATATATTTTAATATCTTCTTACAATGTAAGATCGAACTTATACTTCTTTCGTTTCGAAATTATCTCTTTTCCACTGCGCGATATCTTGTTATTTGAATAAAATTAATGTGAAATTGTCAGCTGGTTAACAGTATAAATTTCATCGGAAGAAAGATTACGCGCTTGCTTATTTCCTGCTCTCATAACGAACGATTAAAAAATGTTCTGATTCACAGTATGCGAGTAACATCGATGACAAAGAGATGTGTTCATTCAACGCTAGCTAAATATAATACATTGGAAAAATTCGAAAATAGTTACTCGCATTAATATTTGGACATTATACTTGAGAAATTATTCTTCTCTAAAATATTATTTTGTTATAACTTATATAATTTTTGTTGAATTAAAATGTTTATGGTTTTTAGTAAACGCTTGTTATATTCATTAAAAATGTAAATTTTATTTATTTAACTAATATTTTTTTTAAATATAAAGTCTATCTGTACCTAAAAGAATAGTTGCCTCAGTGGAGAGTCCGGATAGACAGTTGGTCTGTTTTTTTTGCTGCACTTGTAAACTAGAGTGCAACAAGTTAGAATGAAAGAAAATATATTTGTCTCATTCTAACTTATTGCACTAGTTCAGAAGTGCAGCAAAAAAGAACAGACCAATTATTGCAATAAGTGTGGCCAAGAGACGAAAATAAACGTTCAAAGAAAAATTACATTATAGTACCTAGGTTTTAAGGTGATTTTATTGCCAAATGTTTTTGAGTACCCGAGTAACAATTAATAGTTGGCCGCTGGAACATTGGCTATAACATTGGCCCAATATTTTGTGGTGCTTGGGTACAGAGAAATAATTAGTTTTCTTTTTGTTTAATTGTGAAAGAAATTTTGTTTATTTTTGAAAGATTTGTGCCAAAAAGTCTTGTATTATAATTTCCTAAAGTTTAATAAGAATAGTTTTTCAATAAATCATTACTAATTTTATTTATTCTCAGTATCCATCCCTCGAAGGGCATCTATCCCACTCTAAGAGGATAGATGCCTAATTTAGGACTTTTCTTAATTTTCGTTCTAGTTTTTCATCTATTGACAGAAGAGCAGTATATGTCAAGTAAAATTAATATAGAAGATGCGCTTATCAAATGCGCTTCAAATTATCCTTATATCATAAAAAACAACAATTTGAGAAGGAGTTATTGAAAAGTGTGGCATCTATCCGTACTTTACTGTACTATTTTATATGTAACTATTTTGTATTATTTTGGAATAATAAATGGATAAAATAATAAATTGGAAGAACTACATATTGAATATATTTTAATGATACTTTTACATTGCAATATATCGTTTATTATAATTCTACTTCTCTAATTTACAAATATCTGAAACTTTTTTGATACAAAAATATCCTTTCTATTGAAATATTTTTTCTAGATGAGTTTCAATTAAAATTAATCGTATAGTTTGTTTACACTTTAGACAAAGTTTAAACTTTTTAGCTTTAGAGAAGTATTGAATCCATAAGTTCTTTTATTTCAAATCCAAAATTTAATTATAGAAAGTTAAAATAAAGTTGAATCGTTAATGAACACTTTAGATAAAGACTATGTAAAAAATATGTAACTTATTTATGTAAGTCTTAGATTATATATCAATAAATATAGTTGAACTAAATTAACTAAATTTAATATTTCGTGTTTTATTATGATATAACTTTTCGTGTGCTGGGGTTATCAACAAAAAATTATTTATATTATGTGAACATTCGGTAAAATATGTTAAAGTCTAAGATTTATATTAATTTTGCTCAGTTACATATTTATAAACATATTTGTATATTATATGTATATGTAACCAATTTTAATAAATCAAAGATTTATTTAAAGCATAACAAATCTTAAATTTAAGATTGATATACACTTTAAATTCATTAAATTAACATCTAAGATTTACATACATTTAAGTCAGTCACATTAGTTATCGCATACATACTAAAAAGAAATAACAGGAAATAATAATTGCCTCCGCTTGGAATTCACTTCGTAAGTTGTCATCATAGTAATGTTAAATGTATCAGTTAGCCACGATTTATAATAATAATTAAATTCTACTTTTGGTTATGACGTGTAGCCGCTGAAAAAATAGATTGTAAAAATTATGATTTGTGGGCAATTATTAATGATAAAATATGAAGAAATTTAGAAGATTATATAATATAAAATCCTACTAGAGAAGTATCAGTTTTAAAATCAATTCGATCTTGAAAAAAATATTATATTATTTATGTACATAGCAATTAACAATTAACCATTAACAAGAAAATATTAAATTTTATCAAATGCATTTTGTATCATCTTTCGAAAACACGGCACAATATAAAAGAATAAAATTAGACATTTATGTCATATTTCAATTCTTATTCTGGCATATATTGACATGAAATATAAAATATCTTGTAAAACTATTCATATTTTGATAAACATATCTTAATTCCTTTATTCGCAGAATAGTGAGGTGAATCAATTGGTATGAAGGAAACACAAGTGATTTTCAGAAAAATAATGCAATTTGCAACCCATAGTGCACAGAAATTGCAGCAACATTGCAGTAACATTGCAGCAACATTGCAATATTGCCGAAATGTTGCTGCAATGTTGCTGCAATTTCTGTGCTGTATGGGAATAAACTATTACACATTTTTCTT
This sequence comes from Aphaenogaster floridana, assembly GCA_003063835.1. Classification (NCBI taxonomy): domain Eukaryota; kingdom Metazoa; phylum Arthropoda; class Insecta; order Hymenoptera; family Formicidae; genus Aphaenogaster; species Aphaenogaster floridana. The sequence continues at coordinate 159,894 of NJRP01000253.1, forward strand.
GGAAAGCAACTATGTGTTTTCCTTATACCAATTGATTTATTTCATTATTTTGTGGATTAAAGTACGATTATTAAAAATGAATAGTTTATAAGATATTTTATATTTTATATCAAGATATGCCAGAATAAAAGGAACTGAAATATATCGTAAATATTTCACCTTTTGACCATCTTAACCTATAATTTTTTGCGTAAAATATTCTAAGGAATCAATTTATATAAAAACATAAAAAGAGTTCCATTTAAAATAATAATGCAGTTGCATTTTTCTGGTGTATTGTTGCGCTAACAATTTTCATAAGAAAGTACCCATACAGCACAGAACTTTGCAGCAACATTGCAGTAACATTGCAATATTGCCGAAATATATTACAGTAACATTGCAATATTGCTAAAATGTTCTGTGCTGTAAAACGGGGCACGAGGCGCGTTCGTTCTGGGAAGGAGGAGAAAAAGACGCAAATACACGGATCGCATTCGAAGGAGACTTTATAATCTATTTTAATGCTATTTTAATTGCTTTTAAATTTGTTTTGAACGAGACTGGATCTCGCGTTTGCATATAACGTAATGATAATTTTATGCGGCGCGTCTAGCAATTATTCCCTTCCGTTTTAACACTAAAGCTTTGCTATCGACAATTTACATATATATTCTATTTCTATCGAACCGGTCAAATGACCGGTTTTTATCTTTTCCAATTAAAATTTTTTCCAACTGAATCAGAAGAAACGAAAGAAGAAGAGAGATAGATATTAAAAAATTAATTATATGTATATTTAGGAAAAGTCGTGAAGTCGTTCAGGAAAAGCGATAACATTGAATGCAGAATCTATACACTCAGAAGAGAACATTTTACATACCTGCCAAGTTTCGTTGAAATCGGTGAGGGACAGTTGATAGCCTTCCTTTGTTAGCGTGCCTGGGTTGCATCAAATAAACAAGATTTCTTATTTATGTATGTTAACATTTTAATTGGAAAAGATAAAAACCGGTCATTTGACCATTTTTACTTCTGTTGGTATAATCGAATCATTTTCTCAATGTAGATAAAAATTGTATATTATTTATAATGCAGTAGTAAACAATACAATTTGGTAAATCTTGATCATCAGATATTGTCTTATATTTACTTCGTAAATATAAGACAATATCTAATGATCAAGAAAATAAAGAAATAAATTGTTCAAATTTAAAATTTGGTTTCCGAAGCGTTTTAGTTTTATGTTAAACAACACTTGCAAAGTGTGCACATTACTCAGTTGATGAATGATACCATAACTGTATATTCGTTAATGTAATAGATATATTGCTTACTGTCTATGTTAATCACGTTACCTATTTTCCGTTAGTTTATGGTGGCCTATCAAAAATCGGTCCTACTGGATGCCCATTTGGTTGGTTGACGAAAGGGTTGTCGGAATTGCTACTCAATATTGAGTATATATTCATGGTCACTCTGATGCATTAACATATAGTTATATATGACTTATATACATGCAAATTTATATGCACACATTCTATAGGGGAAGGCGGGGCATAATGGAACCACGGGGTATAATGGGATATGGTCGATATCTCTTTACAGATGCTGCCATGTAATGAAATGTATGGAAATTATTATTCTTAGATGTCCCTACCCGCGTATTTTTATTTACCTATATTGTAATAATATTTATTTATATTTTAATGAGAAAAATGTAGGTATACTATAATAAGAAAAGTGTAATAATTATTAATAATTGAAAGTGTAATAATACATTTTTACATATATTGCGTGTTGTAAAAAATTATTTCTAAGAAGTTTTGGACATTAATATTTAAGAAATAAGCAAGTTTCATAAGATATCCTATCATGCCCCGCATAAAATCCATACTAAGATTAACTCATGTTTTCAAAAAACAATAATTTCGTCCTTTCAAACTATTCTTTTGTAGTAAAACTTATATTGTCCTTATAGTGGATATTTCAAAGAATATTTTAGTGCCAAACAAAGTTCATTTAAACATTTAAAATCGAGAACAGGCCGAAATACAGTCATAGCAGATCTTAGTGTTCATTAATATTTTTATGTGTAATTTTTCTAGTTTTTTTAAACTATGCGCCGTTACTTTCGGACTTGAAACGCAGCTCTTGAAACCAGAAAAGTAATATCACAATGATAATGATGCTAACAAGCATCTGTAACAAGTTCATTTATTTATTTTTAATACGTTGTAAACTTGTATAAACCTTAGCGTTCCCTTTATGCCCCGGGTTCCCCTATATATGTATTATCAATAGATCATTGAAGACAAATATGTTAAAAGAGAAAAAAAATTTTTAATATCCGCTGTTAATAGTATTATAATTGATGATAAATATAAAATACTAATTATTCTTATTCTATATAAAATTTTAATAAATAAGAATGTTGATTTAATAAATAATTTGATTATATAACAATGTGATAGGAGTTCAGTATTATTATTATTGCATTTTTGGTTTCTCATTTTAATAAACATATCACGAATTAATTATGTGTGTAAATTAATTAATTATAAAATTGTAAGGAAGTATTTTAAGAGAATTCAACTTACATAGTCGTAGCAAGTATAAATATGCAAATTCCTATCACTATTATACAATTGCATGTAAATGTCATCAAATTACCAAGAATTAGAATTATTAATTCCTGATAGTATTTTGTACTGCTATTTGGATCTATATAATTGATTAATATTGATACTGCATATTCCGATAAAACTAAAAAAAAAATTTAAAATTTGTAATTAATTATATCAAATTTATGAACTAATTTTATGAGCAGTATTTATTATTTTAAAGAATTTTAATATCATTAGAAATAAATGTAAGTATATTATGAATAAAGTAATTGGTTAAAAAAATAATTAGTAAATGTAAGATATTTTATTTATACAGTATAGATATATTATATATTTACTGATAAATTAATTTTCAAGCAATGAGAATATGGCATTATTATATTAATTTTCTAATTTCAAAGTTAAATTAGAAATGATTTAAAGTGCTCATTTATTTAGCATATACTATATAACTTACAAGTGGAATACCAGACATGGCACCCTCCGATTTGGCTGAATTTTATATATATACTAGAGACCGCAGACGCGCGCTTCGCGCGCGCTATTTGGCTTTTTATTTTCTACTTTTTACTATCATTATTAACCATAGACTTGCTATTAACCCCTCGATACACAACTGTCAAAATATGCGATGACAGCCGCTCACGAAGTAAGCGCAGCGAGAGAACCAATCGGCATCGCGGAAAAGAGTCAACAATAAACTTCGAGACTTTCGAGAAGACTTCGAGAGATGCGAGTATCGATTTAACATGCCTTTTTAGAAAGGAATAGGTTAGCCCTCCCACTAATCCATCGTAAATAATACGACCCAACTCTCAAGCATTTGCGAGGGAAAAAAGAACAAAAACAAAAAACGCGTGATTATAAAGATGCGTATTACTTTTCTCATTAAATTTTTTCATTAAAATTTTTAATGGAATATTCGTATTTATAATACGAATAGTGTAATTGAAATTTATGTATCACTTTATACGTATGTTTGTTATTCTTGTTACTTATATTTAGAGAGAGTATTTGTTTTCTTACATGTAAATTTACTTACGCTCGATTAAATATGCTCCGAGGACGATTATTGGCATAAGAATCATTTCACTACACATTTTACTTGTTTATTTTACGAAACGTAACTGGACAACTTTTTTGAACCATCTACCCAATCGCAATTATATCGTAATATCTAAAACTGATAATATGATTATTCTTAATGACCAAATCGATGCACATTAGTACTAACTGTCTAACAGTTCACATCTTACATGAGACGGCAGAAATTCTAAAGAAGATCGACTAAAATTGAGAAAAATATTGATTGTAAAGATTTAGGAAAAGACCAAAATTAAAAAAAACATAATTAGAAAAAGTATATAACGTGATTTGAAATAGAATATAATTAAATTGAATAAATAATCACATTTATATATGTAAAAATATATAAAAACAATACATTATAATTTTATTTGAACTAATATAATTGCTAATTGGAACAATAAAACGTAATTATAATGTTTATTGAAAGAGTGATTATATATGCGTGACTTTTCTCAAGTAACAGTAACATGTATAAACATCTTATATATATATATATATATATCATATATATATATATCATATATATATATCTTATATATATATATATATATATATATATATATATATATATATGATGTTTATACATGTTATTATTACTTGAGAAAAGTCACGCGAATATAAATAAATTTAAATATTGTGGAACATATTCAAAATTACCTTACTACATTTTTCTACAAGTACGTTAATAATATACGATTAGAATAGGGAAGCATGTATTATAAACGTTTCTTGCCTAAATAATTCTTAAGTAATATTACGTTAATTGTAAGATGATAGTTGTGCTCTTTAAGGAAACAGATTTTATTATTAATTTTATTGTACATATCCATCAAATTGTTAACATATGAAAATGGAATACTACAGTTATCGACATTTAAAACGTTACAATTACATTAACGTTATTTAAATATAACGAATATTGCACAGTTATTATTTTTGCTTAAAAGCATGACAACAATTTATTAAATTGTAAAGTATAATATTTAAAAAAAATTGATATTGCGGAGACTCGAAAACAGCGCGTGTCTTACAAAGGGACCTTACCAAGTGGTACCCACCGATTTCAATTAAAATTTTTGTGTGGATAAACCATAGTATGGACTTTGAGCAAAGCGAGAAGACGCGCTTCTCAACCGTTTTCGAGAAAAACGAAGTTAAAATTTCCGAACGTCTTATGAGTAAGTTTTACGGAAGGTTTTATCGAAGCTCGACTGGCGCAGCGGCAATGCGCTTGACTCATTGTGACGATATTGTTGGTGCAAGTCTCGATGAGTGGACTTTTCTTTTCAAATCAAAGTGCAGTTTTTACATAAATAATTCTAAATCACACATTCTAAGTTTATACATTTTGTCTATTTATTTTTTATTAAAAATATACATTTTTTCTTTTTTATCTTTATTATAAATTTGTTTTCAGAATTGCTGTCTATTAAAAATAAATGTAATTACAAATTTTTACATTTAGAAATGTAAGAATATTATGAATAAGTAGACCTTTTAAGCAATTAAATGAATTCAAAAATGATGATAATAAATTTTAAAAAATATAAATTTAATAATCTTCTTTGCATTATATTGGCTAACATTCCCAAAGGCCGTAACCGCATTAATTAATTTCATTTTTTCTACGATAGGACAAGACCTATGAAATGAATAATGATTACCTTCACAATTCGAATACTTAAATGTTGTACTCATACAATTTATTTCAGAATGACTATCATTACATCTAGGACACGTAATAGTACTTCTACAATTCAACGAGGAATGACCCCACTTTGAATAATTCAAACATTTTCTAACTTTATTGAAAAAAGGAGAAACTTTACTTTTAACTCTCTAAATAAACAAGTATTCGGGGAGAAGTTCTGATTCAAAAGTTATCTTGATAGAAGAAGAACAAAGAACTTCATTAGTTTCATGTGATCGATATTTAAGCCTTTCAATTGCGATTATCTTAATTTTTTCCCCCGGCCAAGTGATACTGTCCAAAATTTCCTTTTCCGTTAAATCCAAGTTGACGCCTCTAACTATTCCCCTCCTATGAATTTTAAAGCTGGGGATATATGAGATCCACTCTCCGGGGAGAGTGTGTCTCAAATCAACAATTCGCTTCCAAATAGGAGCCAAAAGTAACACTAGTTATGTTTTTTCCAATTCTTTTGATTTTGGTAATATTTTTATATTTATAACATAAAGCTTTACCCACAGCCATTGGATGAAAATTTCCGATATTTTGAATAAATTTGATTCTGGATTTTGTTTAGATTCCAAAAACACAATAAAAAAAGGCAAAGAATGAAAATTATATTTATTATTTTATTGTGATGATATAAAATTATATGTCTATTTAATATCGGTGGGTCAACATGTTGATCCATAGCTATAGAGGGAGAGGCAACTATTTCCTCTCCTGCAATCTCAAGGTTCACTAGGCTATCGTTGACATTCGACTGAATGAATATCAACGGTTCACCAGAAGTTTTTTTCAAAAGACGATCATTAGAGAAGGGGGAATTTTCCCCTTTATCTGATCTCATTCTTTTAGGTATTTTATTATTATCGTTATTACTGCTGCAACCAGTATCTTCGATTTCAGAGGATTTATTCTTTTTATTTTTCTTTTTCATATTAAGACTGCTATTATACTTGTTAATTTATATTTGGGTATAATCCTATTAATAAACTTAGATTAATCAAAATGGTTTTATTACAAAAACCCGAGCAATATGTTATACAGTTTTAGCAAGAGTGAATTAAATCATTGATCTATATTAGAGTTCGAAAAATTATTCGTAATTTGAACGATAAATATTGCTAATATATTAGATCTTACTACGTGGCTCTCAGGGGCATAAAACTTCGCAGTCGTTCCAAGTACATGAGTATGTTTAGAGTTTTTCATTGAATTCCTTATTATACACGCTCAAACGGCGAAAGCAATGTCGACCGTTGTATCGAAAACAACTCAGTATATTCATTCCATATGTTACAGGAAATAACAAAAGATATATATTTAAATTTATCAATTTTTTTGCAAATTTAATAATTAACAATTAGATTTAATACTCAAACTTTCCTATTGCATCCAACAACATAGGAAATTTCCTTATAATTATTGACAAAATTCAAACTTAATTTTACAGATTTATTCAAAGAAACTCAATTTTAATACCTTACAATAAAATTATATAACAACTTTATTATATTCCTTATCTAGAAGCCAGTAATAAATAAGAATAAAAGAGAGATTAATCAATAATTGAAAAATTAGATCATTTAATTATGTAATGTCAATCTCGATAACTTAACAATTACATATATCCTCCGATGAATCACTCTCTTTGATATTAAGGATTATTATAATTGTATTAACACAAATAACATGATCAGGGGAAATATTATTATAGTAAATTCAACTTACAACTAATTGACTATAACATATAAATTTTTATAAACAATATATATATTTATACCCACTAATGACTAACAACTAAAATTGCTTTCCTAAATTTAAGTAATCTTATAAAAGAAACGTAGAGAAGAAATATTCGGCGAAAATTTACTCATCAATACATTTAATTTCTAAATCCCATACAGAATTATCAATAATTCCTAAGGAATAGGATGTATGTTATATTAAAGAAAAGAAGTAAATGTAAGATCAACTATACTCACAAAAGGAAAGCACAAATTTATTATGAGATCAAAGCAGAATGAAGCTTTTAAGTGAGGGACTTACCGTGCAATCCTGACCAACTTTCCTTGTAGAGAACTCTCTTTCGGTTTTAAATATCTCAGCAATAAAGTCTCGTATAGCCAGATTTAAATTCGTCCGAATTATATAGAAAAATCTCATTCCCAATGGCAGCTATCCCGAAGACGAGAGTCACATTAAATATTGGACAAGTAGGTCTTTATAAAGTCACAAATATAATGACTAAACAATTATTAGACCATATTTTCCTCTGATGTGGGATTTTAAATAGTTAATCAATTAAATTGCTTTATTTAATCCTGACTAGGGAGGCCCCACATAGACAAGAAAGAGCTCTGATGAAAACGTGTGACTCGTTCAACAGTCAAAGACGGAATCGTTGTCTCACTTCTTGGACACCATTCTGTGATTTCCCCTTCCATTAGTATAAGTTCTATGGTAGGAGCATGTTGGGGCATGGCGACCCGCGACGCAAACAAACCTATAGTTATTGACTAGCTTCTATTTATGATAATCAGGCTGATTGAGTGGAGAATTTAAAAAAGCTTGCTTGACGAGTATTCATGGGCTTCTTATTCGATTCGATTTAGCTCACTTACGTAATAATAAAAAAATAAAAAAGCGAGATCGTTAATAATAGTTTCAATCAAACTCTATCATCGAGAGAAATTGCTAATTAAAATTCTCGACGATCGAGATTTTGGATAATGTTTATCGACATTTTTTGATAAATAAAAATTTATTTATACATTTATGTATGCAAAGTATGTGGACACGCGCATAAATAATAAATCAAGAGACACGGTCTTAGTGTCTCGCGCCAAGTATACGCGCAGCGAGACCGCCCCGTGTATCTCTTATATATAAGAGACATTTAACATTATTGTAACAACTCAATTTGTTTATTGAAATATACATATAGCAACAATTCTTAAATAAGAACAGTGAGTGATATTTTCAGTCCATTCTATATTCCTGACACATACTCAATGCGATAAATATACAGGGTTGGGTAAAAGTCCGGAAACGGTCAAATATCTCAAAAAGGATCAACTATAGCGAAAAATATGTAAGTAGCAAAGTTGTAGGGCTTAATAAAATGTACCTAATGATGGCTAAAAATTTGACTTTGGGTGGAGGACGAAGATCATATAAAGGTCAAATTAAATTTTTTAAATGGAACTGCCTACTTTTTATTGCATATTCTTGTAGCTTATGTCGAGGGCT
>NJRP01000253.1:247602-257638 GCA_003063835.1 Aphaenogaster floridana
TTAATTTGGGTTTTATTTTACAAGATAACATACAGTATTGGTTTAATTTTGTTAATCTTTGGATAATATTGGTTATAATAAATATAGTGCTGATCACATAAGAAACATGTACACTTTTGTAAATAGTCAATTTCAAGGGTATTTTGCAAATACCAAGTATAATGCAACTATTCTACTTACGGCGGGATGTAACTTAGCAGTTTTTTCAAAAGCAATAAGTTTTACATAATTTGCAGCGTTTATTGTGTTACAAAGTCCATAAACAGCATGAGCAACAGGAAAACCTTCTCGTAAATTGGAATTATCTTGAATATCATCGAATCTGTTAAGAGAAAGAAAAACTGTATAGTTCTATTAAAAAAGTATATAAAAATTTATTTTTCCAATTAGTGAGTTGATTATACTACTACTTTCCTTGGAGTGTATTACTTTATGTTAAAAATAGATATGATTAAAAAATATGACAAGAGATAAATGTATATAAATGTATAACAGGTTGCAACAATAAAATAGATGGAGACCAATCTAAAAAAAAATTATAAAAATTTGTTGTAAATTATTGTCAAAGCATATACTAGAAGTAATTGAAGAAAAATAAAATGTGCAGAAATATAAATTAAAAATTAAAATATAATTTTTCTAGAAAATATTGTGCTCTAATTTTTGTCGCTCTGTACATGATTTTAACAAAAATAAGCATAATATGCGGAAAGCAAGTGCAACTATCATTTAAAAAGATAAATTTAAATTTATTAATACATAACTTAATATTTAATTCAAGATGTTTATATCTTTCATAAATTTTAAAAAATGGTATACGTTACAGGATACTACATACATTGCAGGATACGCGCGCGCACGCGCACACACGCATGCACTAACGCATCGCACGCAAGCATGCATAAAAGTTGGTGATGCTTCATAATGAAACATAACTTACAGGATGCATACGGTATAAGCCATGTCTACTATTTCGTTTATCTGTTGAAGTCTATCGAATGATATTTTAAACCAATAGTTGAATGCCGGCGTTAATTTTGTAAATACATGTTTTCCAAGTCGTTGAAGCATATATTCGACCGGCTCCAAAAGTTTCTAAAAAACGAAAATTATGACTTTTAGGTTTATTGTGAAACCAATGAGATGAAAAGTTAGAGAGAGAGACGAAGAATTGATAAAATTGAATTACAGTCGACCCCCTCTTATCCGGCCTTTAACCGGTTTCCGTTTTAACCGAAAATATTTTTGTCGAGATTTTTCAACGATTTCTGACGCTGCGATAGAAAATTGTCCTATGTAACACACTCGGATAATTCTGTTATATAACTTTTCTCTCTTTAAAACAAATGGAAAGTATCGACTTTTCGTGTAACTAAATGCGCAATATAGATAAACATTTATATATAACACATATACTTTTTTTATTTAAGCTATTAAGTCCTAGGACGCGCTTTTCTGTTTTAAATCCTTGGATTTTAATTCAGGTCTAATCAAAATTTTTAGACCTTAATTGATATTTAGAGATAAAAAGAATTGCTACTTCTAAAAATCTAGTCGGCGATGGGATATCTGAAGAAAAAGTATAAAAATATAAAAGTTAAAAGTGAGATAAAAAGACGACTACTGCCTTTTTATTGACACAAATTTAACTAATAGATTTATTTTGTCTACTTTTTTGAGTAAAATAAATCGATATAATTATTACTTGAGTGATCTATATAACAAAAATAATGCATTGAAATGCATAAAAAAACAGAAAGGAAATTTTTTACATCCTTTACACTTCCATCCCTTTGAATCCATAATTTTTGTTATAGATCACTCAAGTAATAATTATATCCAAAATATAGACGAAACCATTTATTGTCAGTACATTGAATATTTGTCAGTAAAAAGAAAGAGGTCCACATATCTGTTTTACTTCTACTTTCAACCTTTATATCTTTTTCTCGGATATCCTATCCCATCACCGACTTTATTTTTAGAAAGAGCAATTCTTTCTATTTCTCTATATATAAATACCAATTGCGGACTAAAAATTTTGATTAGGATTCGAATTACAAGAATTTAAAACAGCAAAGCGTGTAGGTGTTTCCTAGGATTTAATTTAATTTACAATCCTATAAATGTTATTTTCGAATTAATCGGCCATTTTTTATTTGATCCCATAAGGGCCGATTAACAGGAAGTCGGCTGTACAAAGAGAAGAAGAGAAACTGACCTTGTCCTCCTCCGTATCTCCGCTTTGCGAATAGTAAAAAGGTGTAGCCTTGTTTATAGCTGTCATGTTACACTGAACAATAAATATCCCGTCTGTTAACAATAACAGAATAATTAATTTATATAAATTATATAACTTTACGAGTTTATGCGATATTCGTCGCTAAAACACATGTTGGGATTTATCACTTGGTCGCAGCGGATTGATCGAAGAATCGGAAAAATAATTGTGAAAAAAATACTAATTTTTTTATTCTACAATTCAGGTTAATTATAAATACTTAGGTGCAAAATACTTGATAAGTCTTGCTTACTTCTTCGGAGCTTACGACTATAAAACATCGGCGACATATCAAAATTATTTGATTCGATCTCACTTAGGACCTAGGTATAAGGATTATTACATTCAAATAAGAATAATTTTATATCATTTCTTCTAAGTACGATTTAGGCTACAGGTGGTACGATTTGAGAAACCGGTTCCCTTAGTCGTACTGAACGTACCATTTTATAAAAATTTGTTAATTTAATATAAAAGATACAGATATTCCTACGTTTGTTGTAATAAATTGAAACTTTATTAATTAAAACTAAATATTAATGATAGTAAGCTCTCAGATATAAAATATTCTGTGAATTGAAACTTTCGAATTATAGCGTGTTTACCAAATCAATATATTGGATCTAGAAACTCTGTATCGTTTTATAAATTTAAACCATTGGATTGCTTCTTAATGTGTACCATTTCGGAAATAAGTCTTTTTCTATAATGTGATTCGTTATCTAAAGTTTCAATATTGTCCCAGTCAAACTCGTGAGAGAGACTAATACGATGATCTGTGATTACGGATGATTGTGTCGTGTTTCTGTTAATATGGTTTTCTGTGTTCCGATATTCTACTTTTCAATAATCTACTGGTTTGGCCAACGTAAGAGGCATCACAATCTGAGTAATTAATTCTGTAAACGACATTGGATCGTAAAGAACACGGGAGTATATCTTTTTGAACCTTTACGAATCTATTGAGTTTTTAAGTCCTTTATACACGAGGATTGTGGTCTGCCAATTCTTCGTAAGTTTTTTGAATTTATTAGCTAAGTGGGGAACGTACGGAATAGTAAAATATTTGTGATCTTTTCTATTGTGAGTGGCATCCAATCCTTCTTTAATTTGAATATTAAATTTATAGAACCTTTTTTAAATCTAGTATTAATAGTAGAAAAAATGAAATATAATAGGTAGCCGTTGTCTAATAAAATCTTAATTATCATATCAAAATTTTTTTCCTGACATTCTGGATGGGATAATAAGAGAACTCTATCAACTAAACCTATGATCGTGCCTCTCTTTTGGCTCAAAGGGTAGCATGAATGAAAATTTATATATTTTCCCGAAAAGGTGGACTTGTGGTAAAGGTCAAATATCAAATTGCCATCCTTATTAACCCGTTGACCGTGTATGACGGCTATAGCCGCAACGTAGAAAAAGCAAAGTAAAACTTTCTGAATTTACTTGAAACTTGTTACTCGGGGGTTTCTGGGGTCGCTGATTACGAATCCGAAGTCAGATTTACAAAATTCAAAATGGCGGATCCAATATGGCGGATCAAAGTTACAAGAAAAGGTCTGATTTTCATGAAATTTGGTGCCCTTATATGTTTTTTGGGTCTCTGAATCCGAATATGAAGTCAGATTTTCAAAATTCAAAATGGCGGATTTATAAGGGTACCAAATTTCATGTAAATCTACCAACTTTTTTATTTTTGATCCGCCATATTGAATCCGCCATTTTGAATTTAAAAAATCTGATATATTCGGATTCAGAGACCCAAAGAACATAAGGGTACCCAGTTTCATAATAATCCGATAAACTTTTTATTCAACACACTTTTGGCCCAAATAGTAAAATTCTCTTACGCAGCCAATGGGTTAATGAGCGTGAAGTCTAAAAAATTAAACGTAGTACTACCCTTTTCTAAGGTAAATTGAAGCCTAGGTGGAAAGAATTAAATACGTGTAATTACAGTTCTGTCACAGAATAACCAGTAGGGGCACTCCCACCACTTTTCTGCCTCGCGCCGATCCGTAGGTATTGCGCATCGCCGTTATTTTAACCGCGACCAATCAAAGGATTTTTGTATGCTGTTGCAGGGCAGTACCACAGTATAACGTAGTGCAAAGTCGGTGAGATACGCCTATAGGCCAATTCCAATAAGAGTGAAAAATGTAATATACAGTTCAATGTAGTATACAGTTCTTATGCGCCTCTTCGTGCCTCTTCTAAGTACCCTGAAGACCGGGGCCCTTTAACCGTTGATACGCCGTTGTCGCGATCATAAACATGGCAGAAAATCCACGGCAAAAAGGTCAAAGGTGCCAACGCCGAGTGCCCCTACTGGTTATACTGTGGTTCTGTGAGTTTGGAATTGGGAGCCAAAAGAGCTATATCATCTACGTATCAAAAATAAAAAGTGGGGACAAAGGTGAGTTTTTTTAATACTGAAATTTCAAAGGCTTGTAAGACTATATCGGTGTAAGTTCCTAAAAGGATAGAGGAGAAAATACAGGCCTGAATATGGTCGAACGGAATCAAATGTCTCCGGTGTCCTTGTAGTCAGCTGTTTTCGTGTTTTTCGAGTATATGTTTAAAGTAAAAGTAATGCGCAAACGCGAAGACGAGCGAAGTAACGTTTAGCGAATAAAGGAGAGAGTCGTTCGCCGATCGTGATAGAGAGAAGTAATAAGAAAGATTAGAGTCGAGAATAAGAAGCGCGAGAAAAGTTGTGTGAGAGAGAAAATTAGTAAAAGACATTGCGGCGCGTTATTGTGAATTTATAGATCTCTATGCGGGAGACTTATAGTTTATGTATCGTATGAAATATTCTCTTTAAAATATATATTATAAATACATTATAATACCTCGTGCCTTAAAATACCGGAAGAAGCTATCCTGACAAAACCTTCCTATAACCATCTGTAGCTTACCGCGTTTAATTTTACATCGGCTATTACTGGGAACAGTGGTGAGCCCATGCAGGTACCAAATTCTTTACCAGCAAACGTTATTACGACTCATTAAAAGCGAAGGGGAAAAGAGGTTGTTAGCACGGTTGCCATCTTTAGACTAGCTCAGATAGCCAAGTTTGTCGACTACAAATTTTGCTAAAGCTTGTTACAAATATTGTTGGCAGTAAGGATGCAGACTGAATGCAAAATTCGTTTTATCCGATGTTGTCATCAAAATGTTAACAGAAATGTTACAATATCTGCTGACATAATTTGATAGCAAATTGGTAGCAAAATACGAGCAAATTGCTCATATATAAACTGATACCAAAAACCGAGCAAGATCTACACGGCACTGCTTGAGAGCAATTGACGCCAAAAACCGAGCAAAGTCTGCGCAGCACTGTGTGACACTTGCTCGGTTTTTGGTGTCAATTTGCTGTCAAAAAGTGCGACGCAAATTTTGCTCGATTTTTTGGCATCAATTTGCTGTCAGCTTATGTACACAAACTTTTCTAGCAAAACATGAGCTTATTGCGGACACAGATAGCTGCGGATTTGTCACTAATTCTGAGCGAGTTTGATGCCAATTTGGCGACAATTTGGTATCAATTTGCTATCTGGGAGTATTTTGCCGGAGATCAATTTTAAAAATAGTTACAACTATTTTATACATGTACGTACCATTTTCGAATTTGCCATACATAGAGTAGATGCACCATTTGTGGCCACATTAAGGCCATTTGTGGCCACACAGTTCTTTGCATATAAAAAATAAATTTAACCTAATCTGCCTGTCTGCATAATCAACAAAAATGCTTGCAAAATAAAGTTTTCTAGATTGTTACGCACTACAGCCAATTTGAAAGTAAAAAAATTACGAAAATCGCGAAAGTGGCCAAAACCGGTACATCTACCCTAGATACGTAGACAACACAATGCTCGCAGCCCATAAAACACAAATAGATTCTGTATTAAGAATTTTTAACTTAGAGGATCCCGGTTGCTTCAAATTTCCTATTTTCTATATTCTATACGTTTTTATCAATACTAACCAAATGTTGTCTTTCTTATTCATTTATATTTTTTTGTTGACGCCCCAAGGAAGACTTAAAATAGACTTAAAATAGAATCGAAACGTTTGCGAAAGTTTTATTTTTAATATAATCACTTTCTGTAATTTCATACGATAAATAATTTGCTTACTCACCTACCAGCTGGCTCTTAATCGACATTAATTATTTAGTTTGATTTTATTTATGTAACTTACGCGCTTGTAACTTCGTCGCTACTTGCAAGACACAAATGATGAGCATGAACAAATGTTATGTTTTAAGTGCCCGTGTTAATTCTTTCGACGCATACGAACTAATCCATGTGTAACACTATACTGAGCTGTAGCGTGAAATTTCTTTATATAAGGTTTGTTCGCATCACATGCCCCAACATGCTCCTATTCACTCCAATATCGATTCCAGTGACCTATTAGATTGCATTGGAGTGGGTAGTAGTATCAGTAGTAGTAATTATTGACTAGCTACTTTTTATGATAATCAGGCTAATTAAGCGGAGAATTTAAAAAAGCTTGCTTGACGAGTATTAATGGGCTTCTTATTCGATTCGATTTAGCTCACTTACGTAACAATACAAAAATTAAAAAGCGAGGTCGTTAATAGTTTAGTTCTAATCAAACTCCATTATCGAGAAAAATTGCTGATTAAAATTTTCGACGACGGAGATTTTGGATAATATTTATCGACATTTTTTGATAAATAAGAATTTATTTATGTATGCAAAATTTGTGGACACGCGCATAAATAATAAATCAAGAGACACGGTAGTGTCTCGCGCCAAGTATACGCCGATACGCGCAGCGAGACCGCCCCGTGTATCTCTTACACGAGACAGGAAGTTACGAGTACCCGAAATTATTGGATCTTAATAACGGCTGATCCGATCAACTTCTAAGTAGGCTCAATATACAGGATAGCTTGAATATACAGAGTGTAACTTAAAAAGCGCCCACTATTTATATAGCGTTATTCCTTGTAAAAAACTGAGCCGAAAAGTCCTGAACCATTTTTTTCTATAATGCTTAACAAAGCAGTAATTACTCAGTAAAGTTAATCCAATCAGCGCCGACTTTTAGACGGGCGTACGTCAGTGAGCCGCGCGTCTGGTAGTGTGCGTGAGCGCTCGCCGCTAGCGTGCAATATTCTTACGCGTCGTAATAATGCGAAAAATTTTATTATGCATTAAAAATCATATTTCTCTTCCGTCAGAAGCATCTCCTTAGAAAAAGTTTCGACAAGGGATAGAATTCTCGTCAAAACGCTTAAGATGATACAATAGTGCTTACATAATAGTGCTTACAATAGTGCTTATAAAAAACCTACAATCTTTTCGCTTACAAATTGTTCTTTGTAAATTCGAAACTCTGTACGTTTTTGTACATAGAATAGACACGTTATCTTTTTGTTGCTGATACTTTTTAATTGCCTTAAATTATTTTTTCAGTAATATTCCCATAAAATTCGTTCTCTATTATAATTATCGGGGATACTACGATTTCCGTGGCGCCAAGATTTGACGATGGTTTCTGGTAGTATTATTTACGCTGAACAAAAAATTATATAGGTCTTATAGGGCTAACTGCTCTCGTTTTCGAGATATGCAGTGTTAAAGTAAAAAATAATTAACATAAATTTTCGGTAAATAAAACTGGTGCCGTCTTCAATGATCTTGACCTTGACATATGTTGTCGGTTTGCGTGTCGTAAATTTTATTCCCGCATCCTCGTACGTAACTAGTTTCCGCGCGAACGAAGACGTCGGAATTATTATTATGTCGCGACATAATTTTAATTCATTAATTCGTTTTAAACAATTATTTTTTAAGAGTTTTACATTAGAAGAAGTACCTTTTATGCTATTAAAAAATAAAATAGCTCGCCATAAAATTCAATATTATGAAGAAAAGAAAATTGTTTTTATAAAGAAAGGAACCTTTCTCTATTTTTTACGTTTTACATATTTTTCTTTTATTTTCAGCATAAACTTATTTGGATATGTAATTGTTATAGAGAATTCTTTAAAAAAAATTCATTACTTCAGAGTAACTGAACGAAACCAGTCGCAAGAATATTAATTAAATGATTCGTTTTCAGATTTATGTGTTAACGCAAAGATTTCTGAAAAAATGGATTGTTTAAAAAATAATTAACACAAAACAGACTTTATTTTTTTGCTTATACAAATCTTCATATGTTGATAATAAAAAAGTTTATCTTGTTTTCTGTTTTATTACATGATTTCTTAATATTCCTACATTTTCTGTAGAAACTGTTTAAGAAATTGATTTTTTAAGTAATAAAATCATCTGTAATAGATAATTAACAGAGAACGAATTTTATGGGAAAATGACTGAAAAAATAATTTAAGGCATAACAATTAAGAAGTATCAGCAACAAAAAGATAATGTGTCTATTCTATGTATAAGGACGCACAGAGTTTCGAATTTACAAAGAACAATTTGTAAGCGAAAAGATTGCCCAGTGAGAAATGATTCATCGATCGACATCGAATCGACGACGAAATCATCGAAATTACATCATATTTGATGTAATTTCGAGGAAAAGTATCTACTTAGAAAAAGTTTCGACAAGGGATAGAATTTGATGTAATTTCTTTTTTATGTAAGCACTATTGTATCATCTTAAGCGTTTTGACGAGAATTATATCCCTTGTCGAAACTTTTTCTAAAGAGATGACGGAAGAGAAATATGATTTTTAATGCATAATAAAATTTTTTGCCGTAAAGCCCGTATCAGACTATGGATTGGGATTGGGATTGGATTGGAATTTGACCAATCAAAGCTAAGTTAACTGAGCTTGTTATTGGTTTTCTTTCTTCCGATTGGTCAAATTCTAATCCAATCCCAATTCCAATCCCAATCCATAGTCTGATACGGACTTTAGAATATTGCACGCTAGCGGCGAGCGCTCACGCACCCTACAAGGCGCGCGGCTCATTGACGTACGCCCGTCTAAAAGTCGGCGCTGATTGGATTAACTTTACTGAGTAATTACTACTTTATTAAGCATTATAGAAAAAAATGGTTCAGGACTTTTCGACTCAGTTTTTTTACAAGGAATAACACTATAGAAATAGTGGGCGCTTTTTATGTTACACCCTGTATATATATATGTATATATATATATATATTGAATATATATTGAATATATATATATATATTTGGCGCAATTTAAAGATTTTAAACATTTTTTTGTAAAATATACATAGATAGATACATACTACTTGGGTTATATTTTTTAAAATAAAAAATACTACTTGGATTTTTTTAAGGTACAAAGACATTACGTACCACTTGCGTTTTATTTGTCTTAAATTAAAGATACTACCACTTGGGTTTTTCTGAGGTTCTTGTTTACCAAGAGATAAGAAAAGATTTAAATACCGTCCTGGACGGGTATTACACTGCGAAAAATTAAAATATCATGATTGCATATATGCATATAAATGTCTACTTATTTATTCAATGAAAAAATCTCGTGAAAAAACTTTATTATGCATTCTTGATACATTTTTCTACGTGCTATTTTTAACTGTACAATAATACCTTTGCTGTGTGTGTTCATATTATAAATAACAAACCATCTTATGGATGATGCTTGGCTCATTATGAATACGAAAACGACCGGTTCGCAATCGGCTGGGATCCCATGTTCGAATTCCCGATTCTCATGCCCGATTCATGTATGCCTTGGTTTTATCATGAGGTAACGGGGAG
>NJRP01000253.1:287504-297677 GCA_003063835.1 Aphaenogaster floridana
TACTAAAAGCGGACATTTCACCGTTGCCGCAAGCTTGCAGTAACATTGCAGAAACATTTCGCAACTTCCATGCAATATTACAATATTTTAATGTAAGATCTATGCAATGTTTCTGCAATCTTTCGGTGCTGTATGGGAGGGGGGGGGGAATGGACTCAATAATGAATGACGCTAGCGTACACTTCTTGATATTTTTTCTGAGAGGATTGTCACCGTAGAAATATTTATTATAATTAACAAACTATCTTGTATAATATTATAGAAGAAACACGTATAATACTATAGAATGTCACTTTACATAACAAGAAATAAATAATCATAAATCTAAAATGTACTAGTTAAGTACAATATTCAATTCCGGCAAATCGGATAGTTATAAAGAACATGAAGAAACTAAAAGATAACAACAAAAAACAAAATTACAACAAGAAAATATACGAACAATCCTAATTTCGAATATTCTTTCATTTCCAAATTTTTTTCAGTTAATGGGTCCTTTGATACTTTATTCTTGTACTCATCCAGAATCTTCACCAAGAGCGGATTGCCACCTAAACGTTCAATCTCGATCCTGATCTTCTTGTCTAATTCTTCAAGTACATCTCTTGTATACTTAAAGGAACCGAAAGTTTCTAATAATTGAATACAGTAACGTTTCACTTCGACATTCGTGGTCCGTTGTTTAAGAATATCTTTAGATTTCATTAAGGATATTTAAATTTTATAAATTATAAAAATTTTTCAAGTACTCTCTAAATTTTTTCGAGTGAATTGAGTGAAAATTCACTCCAAGCGAGTGAAAATACTGCCACTCAAATTTCGAAGTGGCAGTATTTTCACTCTTTGGAGTGAGATTTCACTCCAAGAAGTTTACAGAGTAGGCATATATTTAATAATTAATTTCTCTATGTCGATTAGCACATATGTCATATTAAATATAATGTTTGATAAAGGATACTTATTATTTGCCTGTCGTCAGCATTATTTGTGAGCGCGTGAATAATCGGAAAACTGAATTTTCCCTCCGTTATATCATCACAATAATCTTTATTGTCATTGTACTGTGATAAAAATAAATAAAGTTAGTTAATGTTCATTTTATTAAGTTAAATAAATGTTATTGCTTACCTCACCGAGACACAGGTTGGAATAATCGTTACGAATTTGGTAATATAATCCCATAACATCCATAAGGGACGAAAAATTTTCTTTATAATTAGAAAACAATTTCATCAGTTTAATTGCTAATTTAACTAACCAACTGCTTTCTGTAAAATAAATTAATATTCAAATTTTATGCACATAATTTAATTTTTGATACTTTTCTATATAGTATAGTAGAATTTTGTGCAAAAGCATGAACATTTACTTCTTATTGCCATAATTCTGTACTCTTCTTCAGTTGGGCAAGTGAAATTATCTTTCCAATACATGTCCATTCCTTGACCTCTGTTGAATTCCATCAAATGTTCAATAAAGATTGTCATTGCCTGTTGAGACATAAAAATAGATAATTTAATTTGGGTTTTATTTTACAAGATAACATACAGTATTGGTTTAATTTTGTTAATCTTTGGATAATATTGGTTATAATAAATATAGTGCTGATCATATGAGACATGTACACTTTTGTAAATAGTCAATTTCAAGGGTATTTTGCAAATACCAAGTATAATGCAACTATCTACTTACGGCGGGATGTAACTTAGCAATTTTTTCAAAAGCAATAAGTTTTACATAATTTGCAGCGTTTATTGTGTTACAAAGTCCATAAACAGAATGAGCAACAGGAAAACCTTCTCGTAAATTGGAATTATCTTGAATATCATCGAATCTGTCAAGAGAAAGGAAAACTGTATAGAGAGTTCTATTAAAAAAGTATATAAAAATTTATTTTTCCAATTAGTGAGTTAATTGTACTACTTTCCGCTTGGAGTGTATTACTTTATGTTAAAAATAGATTTAAAAATATGACAAAAGATATATGTATATTAACAAGTTGCAACAATAAAATAGATGGAGACCAATCTAAAAAAAAATTTATAAAAATTTGTTATAAATTATTGTCAAAGCATATACTAGAAGTAATTGAAGAAAAATAAAATGTGCAGAAATATAAATTAAAAATTAAAATATAATTTTTCTAGAAAATATTGTGCTCTAATTTTTGTCGCGTGTACATGATTTTAACAAAAATAAGCATAATATGCGGAAAGCAAGTGTGCAACTATCATTTTAAATAGATAAATTTAAATTTATTAATACATAACTTAATATTTAATTCAAGATGTTTATATCTTTCATAAATTTTAAAAAATGGTATACGTTACAGGATACTACATACATTGCAGGATACGCGCGCGCACGCGCACACATACGCATGCATTAACGCATCGCATGCAAGCATGCATAAAAGTTGGTATTGCTTTATAATGAAACATAACTTACAGGATGCATACGGTATAAGCGATGTCTACTATTTCGTTTATCTGTTGAAGTCTATCGAATGATATTTTAAACCAATAGTTGAATGCCGGCGTTAATTTTGTAAATACATGTTTTCCAAGTCGTTGAAGCATATATTCGACCGGCTCCAAAAGTTTCTAAAAAACGAAAATTATGACTTTTAGGTTTATTGTGAAACCAATGAGATGAAAAGTTAGAGAGAGAGACGAAGAATTGATAAAATTGAATTACAGTCGACCCCCTCTTATCAGGCCTTTAACCGGTTTCCATTTTAACCGAAAATATTTTTGTCGAGATTTTTCAACGATTTCTGACGCTGCGATAGGAAATTGTCCTATGCGACACACTCGGATAATTCTGTTATAACTTTCCTCTCTTTTAAACAAATGGAAAGTATCGACTTTTCGTGCAACTAAATGCGCAATATATATAAACATTTATATATAACACATACTTTTTTTATTTAAGCTATTAAATCCTAGGACGCGCTTTTCTGTTTTAAATCCTTGGGTTTAAATTCGGGTCTAATCAAAATTTTTAGACCTCAATTGATATTTAGAGATAAAAAGAATTGCTGCTTCCAAAAATCTAGTCGGCGATGGGATATCTGAATAAAAATTATAAAAATATAAAAGTTAAAAGTGAGATAAAAAGACGACTCCTGCCTTTTTATTGACATATATTCAACTAATAGATTTATTTTCTCTACTTTTTTGAGTAGAATAAATCGATATAATTATTACTTGAGTGATCGATAACAAAAATTATGGATTCAATGGGATGGAAGTATAAAGGATGTAAAAAGTTTCCTTTCTGTTTTTTATGCATTCTAATACATAATTTTTGTTATAGATCACTCAAGTAATAACTATATCGATTTATTCTATCCAAAAGATAGACGAAATCATTTATTGTCAGTAAATTGAATATTTGTCAGTAAAAAGAAAGCGGATATCCTATCCCATCACCGACTTCATTTTCAGAAAGAGCAATTCTTTCTATCTCTCTGTACATATATAAATACCAATTGCGGACTAAAAATTTTGATTAGGATTCGAATTACAAGAATTTAAAACAGCTAAGCGTGTAGGTGTTTCCTAGGATTTAATTTAATTTACAAACCTATAAATGTTATTTTCGGATTAATCGGCCATTTTTTATCTGGTCCCATAAGGGCCGATTAACAGGAAATCGGCTGTACAAAGAGAAGAAGAGAAACTGACCTTGTCCTCTCCCGTATCTCCGCTTTGCGAATAGTAAAAAGGTGTAGCCTTGTTTATAGCCGTCATATTACACTGAACAATAAATATCCCGTTAGTTAACAATAATTAATTTATATAGTTAAGAATAATTAGTTTATATTATATAACTTTACGAGCTTACGCGATATTCGTCGCTAAAACACATGTTGGGATTTATCACTTGGTCGCAGCGGATTGATCGAAGAATCAGAAAAATAATTGTGAAAAAAAGAAATACTCCCAGATAACCAAGCGTGAAATAGCATTTTGAGCAAACTAATGCATTGTATGTTATATATTTGCTGTACATTTGCTGACATTGAAATACAAACACATTACGAATGCAGCAACATGACTGCTTATACATGCAATCAGTTGACGAAATTTCAAGAGCAAACAGTCCGCAATACTGGTACGTTATGTTGTTTATAATATGTCAGCGAAATAACAGCAATGAATGATTTGTCGTTCCATATTAAGTATCATGATGAAACCATGACGGCAACAACACATAATAATGATTTCCATCCGTTATTGCGTATGTTTTCAAACTATGAAGTTTTTAATTGTAGCTCGTTGCTAACAACATGTTGACAATATAAAATTGATTCTGACACGTTGCCATCAATTTGCCGTAGTTAGAATTAGAATTCATGTGAGTTCAGTTCGACGTACACAATGATGCCTCACCTTGTTCTAAGTTTGTCAAAATTCGTTAGAACCATTCTTGGCAACATAACAGCAAACTCACTGCATTTGGCTATCTGGGTAATTTATTCTACAGTTCAGACTAATTATGAATACAACTTAGGTGCAAAATACTTGATAAGTCTTGCTTACTTCTTCGGAGTTTAACAAAATGAACAATTTCTTTCTCGCACTTTCTCTAATAGCGAATTCGGTTGGACGCACTAGTGCGCACTGGTGCATATTAAATCCGTTGTACACTGATCTATAATCTGAGTGTAAAAATAAAATGCAAATATTTCGAATAATAAAATACATATTTTACCAAACAGCACAATAAAGTGTATTAAAGATTACGCAGTTTAACTCGCTTTTATATTTATATTAAACACACATCTTTATGTCAATTTGTGTACAATGGCTTTAATGTGCACCAATGCGCACTAGTGCGTTCAACCGAATTCGCTATAAGATATACAGGGTGTCCCATTTTAACTTAGACAGCAAAATATCTCGGAAACAAAGCATTTTAGAGAAAAATGTTTAATACAAAAGTTATTTGACTTTGAGGGGGACATAAGATGGGTCAAACGAAATTCTAGATAGAGGCGTTTCGGAAAATTGAAGGTGACCTTTGATTTTTTAAATGAAATTTTATGATTTTTTGAATATAATATGATGCCTCTAGTTATTCTGCACATAAAAGTATTAAGGTAAAGTTATCAAAAAATCAATAGTTTACATGATATTTTATATTTCATGTCAAAATATATCAGAATAAAATGTAAAATATCTCGCAAACTATTGATTTTTTGATAACTTTTCTTTAATACTTTTATGTGCAGAATACCTAAAGGTATTATATTATATTTTAAAAAATCATATAATTCCATTTAAAAAATCAAAAGTCACCTTCAAATTTCCGAAACGCCTCCACCTAGAAAAATTTTGTTTGACCCAACTTATGTCCCCCTCGAAGTCAAATAACTTTTGTATAAAACATTTTTCTCTAAAATGCTTTGTTTCCGATATATTTTGCTGTCTAAGATAAAATGGAACACCCTGTAGATGTTATTTCTACTTTATGTCTAGTGTATTATGCTGTTCAGGACTTTCTGATCGGTTCGCTCGATTTGTCCAATTCGCTTTATTATAAAGTTATTATTGCGCCATGTACGCAATTAAGGGGCTGTTCTTTATAACGGAACTGGTTGCACTAGTGCAGAGTACTGCAGAGTTTATATTTTTTACTTCACATTGGAAGCAAAAAGATAAAAAACTAGTGCAGCCAGTTTCGCTAGAAAAAACAGACTCATTTTACTTGTAGATCTCCCTGGTGAAAATTTTTCTCATGATTTTTATACGAATTGAAACACTTTTTACAAATACTGAGAAAATGTACATCTTTTTTTTAGAATTTTTCATATATATGGTTTCTAAAATATTCTAAGATTCGTATTAAAAAATCTAAGAAATTTTCTATAAGTTATAAAATTATACAGAAATTCTCTGAAAAATTCTGAAATTTACATAAAAATTCTGAAAAATTATATACCTATGAAAAATTCTAAGAAAAATTTTTATCAGGATTATAAAATTTTCTTAGAATTTGTCATATAATTTTTCAGAATTTTAATGTAAATTTCAGAATTTTTCTAAATTTCTGTATAATTTTATAACTTTATAGAAAATTTCTCAGATTTTTTAATACAAATCTTAGAATATTTCAAAATCCTGCACATATATATGAAAAATTCTAAGAAAAGATGTACATTTTCTCAGTATTTCTAAAAAGTGTTCCAATTCGTATAAAAATTGTGAGAAAAATTTTCACCAGGGCTCTTACGTGACAGTGGCGCAATGTATCAATATTATTGTTGCTGGTACGGCACAGGAGTCCGGTTCCGGGCTAAGGCGAAGGAAATCACACACTTTAACTATAGCTACTATTAAATAAACTTTTAATTTGTTTTCGATTACACTTGAGTTGGTTATTTCAGCCGTCACCCTTATGATCGTTTCGGATATAATTATGACGCGATCGCACGATTCCTGATTGAAATAAACCCGCTGTCCGTCCTGCTGTCTTCTTTTTATCTCCTGTCGATCTCCTGTATCTCTTCATTTGGACAGTCAGCGTCCTTCGGAATTAAGTTGCTGAGCTTGGGATTTTAGGTCACGCACAACTGGTTCACGGAGAGTCTGTATTTTTATTGTTTCGAGGTCGCGGTCTTTGTTGTAACATTTCTGTTATATCTTACTGCTATCGTTGTTACGTATACTACTTATTTTTACGACATTTGACTCGTGACAATATATTAGATTTAATCAGAATCACAGAGCGGTATTCATACTTTATTCTTATATTTAAGACTATCTTAAGTAATGTCTTAAGACAGCTCTGTCATTGGTTTATGACATCTTAAGATTGTATACTTAAAATGATCTTAAATATAAGAAACCGATTATGAATACAGGCCCTAAATAATTGTAACGTTTCACGTCGACATTCGTGGTTCGTTGTTTTAGAGAATATCTTTAGATTTTATTAAGGATATTTAAATTTTATAAATTATAAAAATTTTTGAAGTACGCATATATTTAATAATTAATTTCTTTATATCGATTAGCATATATATTCCATATTAAATATAATGTTTGGTAAAGGATACTTATTAATTGCCTGTCGTCAGGATTGTTTGTAAGCGCCCCAGGTAGCACATCTACGTCAAAATGACGTCAAAAACTAGTGATAACTGGTCCAATGACGTCTGGTGACCAAATAATACCTAATTTAAAACGTTTTATTTTTGACGTCTTAATGACGTCATACAAAAACGTCATAATACCGTGATTTTTAAGTCATTTCTACAAATAAATATTTTGTAAGTTGAAATATATAAGAACGTCAACAGTTGTTACAAAACATTACAAATAAATTTGTATTACAAAATTAACTATATGCATATAAATTATTAATTCCAGGTAGCAAAGTGACGTTAAATGTATTAATTATTTATATTTTTTAACTACAAATTTATTTAATTTTTGATAAAATTCTAAATTCTTTTAAAAATTAACTGTTTTATTTGTAAACTTATTTTTAAATTCTAGTTAAAAAATTTACAATAGTTGCAAAGCAGCTATTAAGAGCCAATCACGTTCGATTGCTATTCTGAGCGCCGCAGTTATGCTCTGCGTTCATTTTTATAGTATTTTTATAATATTTTACATATTATGTTATATTATATTATTTTTATATTATTTTCACATAATAGACAGAATTATATCTCTCCTTAACATATAATCGTTAGCAGAAGTTTCAGGATAACTGTTCCCGTCCGATCATCAAAGTGAAGGAGCTTTGGATGGGGTCCGAAGTTGAATGGGTGACCGCTTGAGAAAAAAAGTGTACTAATAATAAATTACTATAAATACTGGCAGTATTATTACTGGATCCAGTACTACCCAGTATTTCTAAAGTACTCGCCAAAATAATACTGCCAGTATTTACAGTAATTTATTACTGAATACTTTTAGTACTTTTTTTCTGTAAGGGCCGTTATTGAAACGTCGCGAAAAGGCCAAAACAGGTTATAAAAATCACGTCTTTTCGACGTTTTGAAATGTCGTCATCGGTCCGTGACATTAGTATGTCATTTTATTGTCATTTTCACGTCATTTTATTTGTCATGTTTGGTCATCATATGACCAAATTTTGACGTCATTTTGACGTAGGTGTGCTACCTGGGGCGTGAATAATCGGGAAACTAAATTTTCCCTCTATTATATCATCGCAATAATCTTTATTGTCATTGTACTGTGATAAAAACAAATAAGATTAGTTTGTATTTATTTTATTAAATTAAAAAAAAATGTTATTGCTTACCTCACCGAGACATAAGTTGAAATAATCGTTACGAATTTGGTAATATAATCCTATAACATCCACAAGCGACAAAAAATCTTTTTTACAATTAGAAAACATCATCAATTTTATTGCCAATTTAACTAACCAACTACTTTCTGTAAAATAAATTAATATTCAAATTTTATGCATATAATTTAACTTTTGATACTTTTTTATATGTAGTAGAATCTTGCAAAAGAATGAACATTTACTTCTTATTGCCATAATTTTGTACTCTTCTTCAGTTGGGCAGGTGAAATTATCTTTCCAATACATGTCCATTCCTTGACCTCTGTTGAATTCCATTAAATGTTCAATAAAGATTGTCATTGCTTGTTAAGACATAAAAATAGATAATTTAATTTGGGTTTTATTTAACAAGATAACATACAGTATTGGTTTAATTTTGTTAATCTTTGGATAATATATTGAATTACAATCAACTCCCTCTTATCCGGAAGCTGTATAAAATTGAAAAAAGAAAAAAAAATGGTATAAAACTGACCTTGTCCTCTTCCGTATCACCGCTTAGCAAATAATAAAAAGATGTGGTCTTGTTTAGAGCCGTCATGTTATATTGAACAGTAAATATCCCTCTTCCGATAATTAACAATAACGGAATAATTAATTTATGTAACTTTACGCACTTACGCAATATTCTAACTATCGTTGCTAAAACATAAATGATAAAATAATATAAACAAATATTCACCCATATAGCACATGATATTCTAAGAATATTCTCAGAATATCATGTGTTATATGGGCAGGAGACCCAATGTACTTAATCTTTCTTATTTACTTATATATTTTTATATTGACGCACTGAGGAAGATTTAAAATAAAATCGCAACGTTTACAAAAGTTTTATTTTTAATATAATTACTTTCTATAATTTCATTCAATAAATGATTTGTTTGCTCAACCACATTCAACTGGCTCTTAGCCCAATATTTCATGTGTCGCACGACAAAATTTTTACACACGTTGATTGGCTGCTGGATAGAGAAATTCTCGAGTCTCTATCTTGTAGCCAATCAATACGCTTGAAAATCTTGTCGTGCGACACATGAAATATTGGGCTTACTTGGCATTAATTATTTAGTTTGATTTAGTCTGTAACTTACTTGTAATTTCGTCGCTAATTGCAAGACACAAATGACGGACATGAACAAATGTCACGACGTTTTGAGTGCCTACGCTAATTCTTTCGACGCGTATGAACTAATCCATGTGTGACACTTTACTGCGCTGTAGCGTGAAATCTCTTTATAGTTATATAGTTATTGACTAGCTGATTTTTTTTATAACAATCAGGCTGATTGAGTGGAGAATTTAAAGCTTGCTTGACGAGTATTAATGGGTTTCTTATTCAATTTGGCTCACTTAGGGAGCTGTCGCCCATGACAGTCGGAAATTCGGAAAACGGAATCTCAGAATCATTCTGATTGGTTAGTCCCATGGGGCTTGTAATGTGCCCCATGGGGCTAACCAATCAGAATAATTCCGAGATTCCGTTTTCCGAATTTCTGACTGTCGTGGGACAGCTCCATTACGCAACAATAAGAAAATCGAAAGTTTAAAGGCGAGATCCATTAATGGTTTAATTTCAATCAAACTGCATCGTCGAGCGAAATTACTGATTAAAATTCGATTTTGGATAATATTTATTAAGGCTCCTGAGTAGTCAGCCGAAAACTCCTCGATACAGCGCCAAAGCGGCAAATGTATGAACTATAAGGCGTGAGAAGTGACTTCCCCCACCCACACACAAACGTTATATAAACGTTTAAAAACCGTATTTCGTTCGTCAACCTGCCGAATGGTTTGTTTCTCTAACGATATAAACGTCCTGTGTGGAACACTAAA
>NJRP01000254.1:30035-68497 GCA_003063835.1 Aphaenogaster floridana
TTACGACTGCGACTCATTGTAGATGGCCCTTTCGACTGGGTCTACAATAGGTGTAGTAAGCTTTAAGCCCTAAGATATTGACCAATCACAGTCGAATGTGAGGAAAATAATCGTCTGTGATTGGTCAATTCTTAGGGCTTAAAGCTTACTACACCCTATTGTAGACCCAGACTTAGGGTTGATTTATAATAGCCGTAACCGTAAAAATTGGCCATTCGTATTGGCCAATTCTTGTATAAATCGACTACGATTGGCCAATTTTTACGGTTACGGCTATTATAAACCAACCCTTACGCCCTCGCCGTCGTATGTTGAGAACGCCGCTTAGATCGCCCGCGGGAAGGAACATGGCGGCGGTGACAAGCTGGTGACAATCTGATATGGGATGGGCGTCGCGCTAAACGTAGGAACGCAGCTTTTTTTTCTCCCGCCGTAATGATAATGAGTGGTGATACCGCGACGTATAAACATGGCGATCATTTGACACTACAGTCGTCCCCCGATCCAGACGAGTCGCAGTTAGTACTGCTGCTCCTGCTGGCCGCGCGGTCGATCTAAACTACGTTTACGGCGGTACACACGGTGGCCCGCGAAGGCCGGAGGAGACGCGCGATCGAACAAAGATACCCCTCGCAAACGCGCTGCGAGACGGGAATTTGTCGGGTGGCGCATCGCGAACATTCCGGAGGCTGCGACGCGGCATCGAGAGAGGAGCGACGCGCGTCATATGTGCTAAGATGGCCCGGGAGTACGATCATCTGTTCAAGTTGCTCATCATAGGAGACAGCGGTAAATATATATACGCTTGTGCAACACCACTGTGCCAAACCGTTCGCGGTGACGCATAATTCTCCGTTCTTTGTTGGCCACATTCTTCTGCGTTTTACGTATAACCTCCTTTGTTTCTATCTCTTCTATTTTTCTTTCTTTATCTCTCTCTCTTTCCCTCCTTCCCCTTCTCTCTCGTAAATTTTATTCCGGATGCGGAAGATATATTAAAAAAGGTTGCGGCGGAAAAAGGACGGATTGTTGCGCCGAGCGTTATCCCTCGGTGCAAGCTGATCGTCTGTCATTACGCACTTTTAGCGGCAGTTTATTAAATGATGAGCCTGACAATGGGTACATGTCGGCTATCCATTGCACCGCCGGCGTGGCTTAGATTTCATGATGCGAAAATTGTTCTTCCTGCACGACTGATTTAGAATAGTAATGGGAGATGATACATTGCGTCGCGATAAAGGAAAACCGTGAAATAATGGAGAAACGAAGATAAAGCGCAGTTATTGGCTGCGTTCAGCAGAAAAAACAGCTTTGCAACTGTTGTAAGATTCTTTAATATGATTAGAGTTCTTGCCCTTGGTTCCTTCTAGAGAGATCTAAGTGTATAAACCAATCATATTAAAGAATTTTACAACAGTTGCAAAGCTGCTTTTTCTGCTGAACGCAGCAAATTATTTTCCATAATTAATCACTTTTATTAATATTATGGTAGCTGGAAAACTTGTATTTGTGTACACTTTATTTTCTCTCCTCTTTTCTCTCTCTTTGATATTAGTTGTATCCCTCTTGATGGTTAAATAATTTTTTATTCTACTTAATTTAGAGTAAATAGAAGTAATTAACTATGTGATACAAAGAATCTTGTTATATGTGTTAGAACAATATGGAAACATATGTTTGTCATAGCATAATTTTATTATGAAAGTATTTATACTTTTTTTATATTTTTGAAACTACTTATATAAATACAGCTTAATGTATGTGTGTATATATATATATATATATATATATATATATATATATATATATATATATATAATATATTTATCTTTTATCTTTAAGGTGTAGGTAAAAGCTCGCTACTTCTGAGATTTGCTGACAATACCTTCAATGGCAGTTACATAACTACAATAGGAGTGGACTTTAAGATACAAACTATAGAGGTGGACGGTGAGCGAGTAAAGCTGCAAATTTGGGATACCGCTGGACAAGAACGTTTCCGGACAATAACTTCAACTTACTATAGGGGCACACACGGCGTTATAGTTGTGTATGATGTGACCAGCGGTGATACGTTCGCGAACGTTAAACGGTGGTTGCATGAAATCGAACAGAATTGTGATGTGGTTAACAGGGTACTGGTAGGAAATAAAAATGACGCACCTAATCAGAAGGTGGTGTTAACGGAAGACGCACAAAGATTCGCCAATCAAATGGGGATTCAGTTATTTGAAACTTCCGCTAAGGACAACATCAATGTCGAGGAGGTATGCGCGTCATGCTTTCTTTTTTTTATTAATTTATGAAATTATAAATAAAATCTATAAAATAAAACTAGAAATTTCAAGTTATTTATTTCACGATTGTTTTTCTTTTATTATATTGACAATAAAGCTATTTTTATTGAAGTATAATATTAAAAGTATTCTAACTAAATTTAGCTAAACTAATAGATACTTTATACTTCACTGCAAATTATCAATAATGCGTTATTTGCAGATGTTTATGGCAATAACGCGGCAAGTGTTGCGGACCAAAAAAGAGCGCAAGGAGCGGCAAGCCATACAGACTAATGAGACAGTCAACTTGAGAAAAAGCACAAAACAGCACAGGAAAAAATGTTGTTAGCGAGCGTTGTATAAGCATGCTACACCCTATAAACAAAATATTCTTTGATACGATAATTAGGACAGAATAAAACAGAGAGCATGTGTTAGTACTACGAGCGGACATGAGGCGCTGGAAACCCTGATATTTTCTAACACCAACTGAGTTTTGTATTCCAATTACGATGCCTAAGATTGTATCCTAACTAAAGTATACTTTTTTGATGTTAGTATTTAACATAATAGCATCGAAATGTCGAACGAGCGCGTAGGGCTTATTTAGTGAAAACGATCGTCTATGCGGCATTCTTTTTTAACATGTCAAATACTTTCGCGTACTGCGTCGAAGAACAAAGGCCTATTCATTTGTAATATTTACGAAAGGGTAACTCTCACTCACATATACGCGTATATTAAATCATCGTTTCACATACACATTTTATACACAAACGTATTTCATACCATGTAATTAAAACTAACGTAACTAACGAACATTATTACGAACATCTTCCGCAAATTTTTTTTAGGGTCATTGTAAAATTTTGTTGCATTCAACAATGAGTTACCATATGTTAAATAAGTCGTGTTTAGGGCGAGTAGGATTAAAGTTTCTTGAACAAATGGGCGACAAATATTGTTAGCTGGTCCAAATACTTCTAGGGCGTTTAATTAAGGTTCCTGTAGTTTGATGACGCTTTCAATACGATTTAAAAGATTCAATCGGATACATAGAATGGATTAATGATATGCAACATGTAAAAAAATTACAACTGGTGTGAAAAAAAACTGCTATTCCAAAACTACACAAATTGCTTAGTCATGTGAAACTCAATATACTTCCTGTCGTATTCGAAAGACTGTCACAAAAATTTGACGACTAATTTACATGATTTATTTACATTAGCCACATTTACAATATATATTTCGTAAAATTTTATAATTAGTTATATATATAATTAATTTTTATTAAAATTTTAAAATTGATTATGGAATCTGCAAGCATTTAACTTGTACATTAAACAATATATTTAAAAGCACATTTTAAGAAAGTTTTAAATAGTACCTAATAAAATTATCGAATACGGTCTTCTCTCTTATTATTTTTTAAGAATGATAAAATTTCTAGCTAAAAGTATCAATTATATGTTATTACTTCCAAGACGTTAGAATACGCAGTATTTATATCGCGTGCATTATTATGCAATAATAAAATATTGAACAGTATTATCTCATTTTTTAATTCTGTGTATGATCTAATGTTTCTTAATAGCTTTGTAACGAGGGAAAGATGGAAAGCTTGTAAACGTCCGAATTTTATATACTCAAATATATAAATGCGCAAGTATTTGAAATTGTCCATGTATTTGTGCGGCGAACACATACACACACATACACACAATTAAATATTTATTGCAGAAGGGTAGATAGCAAGATAAAATATAACGATCGGTCATGTCCAGTTATGACAGAAGCTGTCTGTATTAATCTGTGATAATAGTTAAGATAATGTCGCCAGCTGCCACTGTAATACTGCTGCGTGTACCTACCCCCCTGCTCCCGTGTAATTGTTGTAATTAATATCGCTATTATTTCTCTCTTCCTTTTTTTCTCTTTAGTACGAATTACATATCTTCTTTAGAGGCAATAAAGCGACATCCTACAATGTGTACATATTCTCAACTTGCCAGTTTTAGTGGCATATTCACGAAGTATTTCAAATGAGCATATTCAATCTTGTTTACTGTTATACAGTTACGACGTTGTAATATTATTATACATACGTATGATTATAAATAAATAGGAGTCTACATGTATGTATCGAACAAGCATCGCCTTCACTCCTGCCTGTTGAGTTGATTTCTACTCCAGTGTTGGTATGTTCTTTTATGTAATATTTAACATATGTAAATATATAGTAAAAGCTTTAAGTTCATGTAGTTCGAACAAGTAAACCCAATCCAAAGTCTTGTTGTTGATCGATTCGCGCAGTGCTCAAAGATTCGAACTTTATTGTATTGTCTTACTCAAATTCAAGTTCGAATTGAACTTAAATATATTATAAACTTGAGAAATATGATTTAAAATCCGTGATCGAATTTTTCAGAAAATTCCGTGGGCACTATTTTAAAACGCGTTATCTGTTTGTGCGTGGAGAAAGATATTGACTCACACTCGTGACCTGTTATTATTGCTGTTGCTTGCGAAAGTGCGATTTCGAAATTCGCGATCCGACAATGAAGCGCTACGTAGGTAGCAACAGATATCCGTGCGAAAAGAAGATAAACCGTTCAGTAAAATACCAAATAAGCAATGATACTCTTTTATGTCTACCCAGGTACTTCCAAGAGAGCTGCGTGCATGTAATATACAATTCTTTGTAATTATTCTTAAATTACAAAAATTTATACTTGTATCGTATGTCTTTTTTGAAACGAATATAATAAAATATCCTGAGGAACGGTTTTATGAACGTAAAATATCAGCGCTACTATTTTTATTTTACCTCTATTCGTAGAAAATAGTATAATTTATAGAAAGATTTATGTACTATTACTTATTCAAAAGATTTTGTAACGGTATTCTTGCTGCCGTCTCGCTTTTTGTGCTTTTAACTTTTGTAAATATCCGTCATCCTTTTTTATAGTTTCCTTATTTCGCAGAATTATTATTACTGCCGTTACATCATTATTATTTTACTAATTGCAATTGGACGTCGTTAATATCACGTATCACAAGAAAACACGTCGACCTTTTCAGATGGTATAAATTTTGACGTGAAAATGTATCTGCATGCTTTATTGACATGCAAACAGTTTCCTCTTTAATGTTAGATTAATAAGAAATTATCCGATTCGTCCGCGCGCGAGAATAGCGAAACGGCCCCGTTGTATTTGCAATTGTTCTGCATAATGAATATGTGCAAGTCGCTGTTGGTGCATCGATCGAACGAGCATCTGGAATAAATTAAAATATCTCGCTCGCTCGCACTCGTAAAATCCCTCGATTCGCGCAAATCGCGTGCATCTCGCGTGCTTTCTCGAAGGTTTCATTGATCTAACGTGTCGATTGAATATTATAATTAAGATATATATATATATATATATATATATATGTATATCTTAATCAATATAAATTATAAATCATTATATATATATATCATTATAAATTATAAATCATTATACAGGGTGTATCTGAAATGATGCACTATACTTTAGGAGCGTATTCTAGAGGTCAAAATAAGACTTTTTTTCCTATAAACATGGGTCCGCAAATGAACTCCCCTCCGAGCTAAAATTCGAATTCGAAAATTAATATTTTCATGATATACGTTTTTATTTTTTCATTTTAGTGGCTTACTTTACTTCATAATTTACTGGGCTATACCAAATTTCAACCTTCTGCCTTTTTTTCTGAAATACAGCCAATTTTCAATTTTTTCCCTAAACTTTAGGGGCCTTTAGCTCGGAGGGGGGTTCATTTGCGGACCCATGTTTATAGGGAAAAAAGTCTTATTTTGACCTCTAGAATACGCTCCTAAAGTATAGTGCATCATTTCAGATACATCCTGTATATATATGTTTATAGGGAAAAAAGTCTTATTTTGACCTCTAGAATACGCTCCTAAAGTATAGTGCATCATTTCAGATACACCTTGTATATGTATATACACTACCGCTCAAAAGTTTCGACTTACTTTATATTTTTGCTAACAAATCCAATTTTTTATACATAAAAAATATAAAATTATGATATATTATCTTATTTTCGGTCACGGAAGTATTCAATAAGGTCGCTCAAAAGTGCCGAAAAGTAATTTTAAATTATAAGTAAATTTCTCAAATAGACAAATATCGTATATTTCGATTGAATGAAAAATCGATTTCAAATTTCGCGCTAGACACTAACAATAAGCTTTAATAAACAAGTTCATCAAAAGCCGAGAAAGATTACTTTGAGGAATCAAAAATCTAAAAAAAATAAGTTCTTTTCTCAATTTCAATAAAAATATATAATAATAAGTTAGTAAACATAATGTATACAAACAGTATTCATATTTTATTTTTTATTTTGTTGAGAATGGCTAAAAAATGAGCCGAAACGTCCATTGAATGATTTTGTACATTAGTGATTTTAATGTAAATAATTGTTAATATTTGCGCATAGATTACAGCGCTAGACTCTCAGTTGTTGTTTTGTTTTATCATTTTATTTTTTATATTACATTTCTATAAACGAAGAGTGTGTTGAAATTTTTGAGCTGTAGCGTATATATATATATACTTAATATACTTAAAATATATATATATATATACATATATATACATCTTAATTATTAAGTATTGTCTTGTTACATGACCGTTTATCGCGGAACGTATCGTGTATCGCGTCGTAATGCCCCAGGATACCATTTTGCAAGTTCTTAACACGTTTACGGTCATTTTTATTGTGTTCTCATCAGCACCCTAGCTAACTAATTGAGACGTTTGTCTACCCAATGTTCAGAATTTCCTCGCTAAATATGAAAAAGCTGCGTGTAATCGCAAAACCGTAGGCCATAAAGTACACCGAGCAGAATCGACCGAGTCCATGTTGGTGGACCGAAAATTCGTCACGCGAAATAAACGACGGATAAGAATTATCTCGTCTCAATTCGTCTAAACTTTCGAAAAGTCTCCGAAGGCGAAAACCGTCCGACGATCGCTCGCGCGTCGCGCGCATCTTTTGCGACTGTGTCCAATCGGAAGAAACGGAAAGAATAAAAAAAATTGAGCGTGAAAAAAAGAGAAAGAGAGATAGAGAGAGAGAGAAAGGGGGAGAGGGAGAGATAACAGAAGCGATCGTGTCGGGGATTTAGTATTATTCGGCACATCGTGCGAGAATCGGCGGCGGCATTCCGGGATTTCGGCAGGCGAGGTAGTCTCACGCGCAATGTGGTCCGGGGTGTACGGTGGTGTACGGTGGTGTACAGTGGTGCGCCGTGTGTCTCACCCTCCCCCCGGGCCCTTCCCGCCCTCCCACCACGCAACGAAAACTTAAAAATGCCGCCGCAGCGCAACCCGAATCGATATTCGCCGGTGCAGTCACGTGGCACGGTTTCGAGCCGCGCGGGCCAATCGGCGGCCGCGGCGAGCGGAGCTCGCTCCGCCTGTGCTCCACGGGACGACGACACGACATCTGCGTTCGGGTAGGCGGAACAACAGTCCGCGGCTGGTAGCGCACCGGTAAACAGTAGGCGATGTTTCGCTCTGCGGGCGGTCCACGTTAAGTGACCCCGACACGGCACACATTGACGTCGACGGGCGTTCAACGGCAGCGGCGACGACGACGACGACGACGACGACGGCGACAACGACGACGACGACGATCGACGTCGCGACGCCGACACGTGAACGAGGCCAAGGCGCGCTGTCGCCCCTTTCGGC
This sequence comes from Aphaenogaster floridana, assembly GCA_003063835.1. NCBI lineage: Eukaryota > Metazoa > Arthropoda > Insecta > Hymenoptera > Formicidae > Aphaenogaster > Aphaenogaster floridana. Next base: position 38,065 of record NJRP01000254.1, read on the forward strand.
ACGCGTTCATATATTAAACGCACGCATCGTATGCGTGCCCGACGTCCGTGTGGTGCTCTATCGTCCGCCGGAAGAAGTGCGCGGGGCCGCGACTCGCGCTCGTAAGCGACCCCGTATTCACTCGCATACACTCGTCCGTGTATAGTGTCTCGCGTGCAAAAAGAGTTAGCCAGTCGTTGCGGCCAACGGAACAGAGTGAGAGACTAGAGGAAGTGACTGTGGTGCGGTGTGCGCGACGAAGATCGAGAGCGCGAGTAGTGCGAAGGGGCGAGGTGGGGCAGGCTGGTGTAAGGAGAGAGGAGGAGCGAGGGAGCGAGTGATAAAGAGAGCGAGAGGGACTCGCCGCGCGCGAATAGGAGGGAGGGAGAGAGAGCGAGGCGACGGTAAGAAGGAGGAACCAAGAGTCCAGACGGTACGCGATATGGTGTTTCTATATGTGCCGCGCGAGAGAATGGTGCTTTCGTGAAAAGTAACTCTCTCGGACGAGTGGTGCGAGACGTGCGCCGTACGAATATAGAGGCGCGAAGTCAGTCGCGTGTCGCTCCCCCCGCGTCGATATATCGCTTGATCTCGGAGCGAGACGCTCCGCGGTCGATCGCGAGATAAATCCCGCTGTGCCGTACGGCCGTCCCCCTCCCGCCCGCGGCGCGACCACCACGTCGTGGATCGCGCGCTGCGTCGCGATCCGTGCCGTCGCGTCGACGCGGTGATATCGCGGCGGTCGCTGCGTAGCGCGGCGATCGATAGTCGCGATCGATATCGGGATTCTCGCGCGCGCGTCTGCGGGTGCGCATATATCATATCGGATACGTGTCGCGGGACGTGCGCGCGCGCGCTCGCTCGCGCGGATAAACTCTTATTATGCGACTACCGGAGTCGCGCCATAACCGCGAACGGCGTGGATCAGATTAACCGGGAAGATAGAACGTGGGACGCGGAGAAGCGGAGGAAGAGGAGGAGGAGGAAGAAGAAGAAAGATTTCAAGATAGAGGGAGATAATCACCGCGACGGACAAGGACACGACGAGCGCTCGACGGTCGCTCGCTCGTCGTCGGTTGCCGCGGCGGAGTCGCCGCGCGTAAGGCCTCGCCGCGCGGCAGCTGCGGCGGCAGCGGCGGCGGCGGCGGCAGCGGCAGCGGCAGCAGCGACGGCGACGGGGTCGCAGGACGACGAGCACGACGGCGCGGCAACAGCCGACGACGACGACGACGACGACAGCGACGACGATATGGAGGAGAGCCAGCTGCTGATGACGGAACTTCCGTCGCCGTTGACGACGAGCGCCGGTCGCGGCGGCACCACGTTGCTCCATCGTCCCGGCCACTACTACCACCTGCATCAGCCGCACCTGGCGATACCGGCGTCACAGAATCAGGCGATTCTCCAGCACAACTCCGGCGGCACGGCGCCGCACTACGGCACCGACGGCAATAGCGCCTGCGGCGGCGGCGGCGGCACCGCGGGTGGCGGCGCGACCGCTACCGCCGCCGCGGCCGCCGGTCTGCCGGCCTACACCATCAGCCAGGGCGGCATCTCGTCGCGGCACCAGCTGCACTCGCATCAGGTGCATCAGCGCGGCACCGCGGCGACGCACGGCCAGCCCGCCGCGAGCACCCACGTGTCCTCCCTGTATCCGGAAATTCTGGCGCTCATCTTCAGCTACCTGGACGTACGCGACAAGGGACGCGCCGCGCAAGTGTGCACCGCGTGGCGCGACGCCGCCTATTACCGCTCGGTTTGGCGAGGGGTCGAGGCACGGCTGCACCTTAGAAAACAGGCACCGGCGCTGTTTGCCAGTCTTGTACGACGAGGCGTGAAGAAAGTGCAGGTGCTGTCCCTGCGACGCGGCCTCAGTGACGTCCTGAAGGGCGTACCGAATCTCGAGGCGCTCAACTTGTCCGGCTGCTACAACATCACCGACATCGGTATCACGAACGCCTTCTGCCAGGAGTACCCGTCCCTCACCGAGCTCAACTTGTCACTCTGCAAGCAGGTGACAGACGCGTCGCTCAGCAGGATAGCTCAGTACTTGAAGAATCTAGAGCATCTTGAATTGGGCGGTTGCTGCAACATCACCAACACTGGTTTGCTGCTGATCGCATGGGGCCTGAAGAAACTCAAGCGACTGGATCTACGAAGCTGCTGGCACGTGTCCGACATGGGTATCGCTCATCTGGCCGGTCTGAATCGCGAGACCGCGGACGGTAATCTCGCCCTGGAGCACCTGAGCTTGCAGGACTGCCAACGGCTGAGCGACGAGGCGCTCAGGCACGTGTCGCTCGGTCTCACCACCCTCAAGTCCATTAACCTGTCGTTCTGCGTGTGCATCACCGATTCAGGCGTCAAACACCTGGCTAGGATGTCGAGTCTGCGCGAGCTGAACCTGCGCTCGTGCGACAACATCTCCGACATCGGCATGGCGTACCTGGCCGAGGGTGGCAGTCGCATCACCTCGCTCGACGTGTCATTCTGCGACAAGATCGGTGATCAGGCGCTTGTGCACATCTCCCAAGGTCTGTTCAACCTTAAGTCCCTGTCGCTGTCTGCCTGCCAGATCAGCGACGAAGGTATCTGCAAGATCGCCAAGACTCTGCACGACCTCGAGACCCTCAACATCGGCCAGTGCAGCCGGCTCACCGACCGGGGTCTGCACACCGTCGCCGAGAGCATGAAGAACCTCAAGTGCATCGACCTGTACGGCTGCACGAAAATCACCACCAGCAGTATCGAGCGGATCATGAAGCTGCCGCAGCTCAGTACGTTAAATCTTGGCCTGTGGCACGTGCGGTGATGGCTTTTTCCGTGGCTAAGTGCTCTGGACGAACGCTGTCAACGTTATCGTCATCGTCATAGTCATCGTTACCAAGGCGACGGCGACTCCTCGCAGCAACCCAAGGATAACTTCGTCTTCGCGCGCATGTTCCTGCCGCAGGCGGTAAGTCCGTTGCTGTCGCTCGGCGCACGAAATCGCCCGAGCGCCCTCGACATCGGCATCTACGACGTCGTCGGCGAATAGCGTTTAGCTCGTTTCTCCGCCCGAGACGGGAATTCTCCCTTTCTCGAGGGGGAAGCAACCGCTCGTTCTCGAGGGGCACCGTTTCTCAAGCAAATGGCATTACGTCCCTTCGAGGAGCGCTTCCTTTTCCAAAAAAATAAAGAAAGAAAGAAAGCGCACCGTTTCGAGCACACATACACATTTCCGATCGTACTTGATCGTCCGCGCGTCGAAGACGATCGCTAGATTAATTGAACGACGGGTTCGACGAGTCTCAAACGCTTCGAGTCAACCCTCGGCTCGCTCGACCCTCGAAAATTTAGGAAAAAAAAACAAGAAAACGAATGTGTTGCGTCTGGGGTTTCTCGTTCGTTGCTTCCGCGAGACTACGATCGACGTTGCAGTTGGCAATCGACATAACATTCAGATCAAAGATTGAAATTAATATAATTCCGACGAGTTCAATTTGTCGCGCTGAAGGTGCGAGAAAATAACCCTTACGCCGATTACGCGTTTGCATTATATGATACATAGGGATCATCTTCGCTACGGCAAATTCGAACTCAGCGAAATAATAACAGTTTCAATATCTGAATTAAGCGTTTTCTTCTTATTGCGATCTTTTTCTTGGCGGATTTCGACAGGAATATGTCGATAAGTCGTCAAGTAACGATTAAACGTCTGTGCATCCTGAACAGAAACTGTATATTGTTATGAAATTATATGCTTTTTTTTTATTAAACAAGTAGAGTTAATTTGCGCGTGACAATCGTTACGCCTTTTGTTCTTCGTTTGAATGTTTCGGATATTTAAAAAAATGCGATTTTCTCGATAATAATTTTCTTATCTCTAGTTACTCTTATCTGTAACTAATAATTGCAACACGTGCAATATGAAGTAGCGATTCTGTATTTCTTTTCATTCCTCTAACGGGCTGTTAAAGATAGGGATGGTAATGTGTCTTCTTGGACTCGTGTCTCACAGGATTTATTTCGGGCCCGTTACTATCCTTGCTTTATTTATCTGATTTGCCTACGGAATATTAAGTATCTACAAAATATTGCCTTGTCTAAATACAATTTTTATGCTTTTTAATATTCGAATTTATGCTAACATATGTCCCAATAACATTACTGATTATAACGTTAGTTGATATCGGTTAGTATCAACATTGCTACCATCCGAAATGATTTAATAGAATCGACTGATGGAACTGAGACTGAGGTAATGATCAGCATATCTCTCATTCCATTAATTTGCTACACTTTGATGTCTTTCTTTCGATAAGAGTGGAAATGTCGTTCCTCGTGAAATGTCTTTATGAAAGTTCTTGGAGTCACTATTACTAACGTGTCCTCTTGGAAGTTGCATATTATTTTAATTATTCGTAAAATTAACATGATACAGTACAAACTTAAAGTTTCCCGCAAACTCTTCTCAAGGCCTCTGCGAGTAGTATGGCTGTTGGCGTCTTGATTCTTTTCTACTTATTGATTATTGTTATTTCGTACATAACGATTTTTGCAACATACATCGAACAATTGCGTTCAATTTATTTATCGCCGTAAGGCGAGACGAACATGTTAAACATACTACGTACTTTCGAGTCCTGAAATCTTCGAGAATTGATAGTAGAAGAACTGTTTAAAAGAAACTCTGAATTAATGCAAAATAAAAGAGACACCGTACTTTTGTTTAATACTACGCTTAATTGCGCGAGATTGGACTTAAAATTAGAATGTAGACGAAATTTGGACTTGGTATGACTTATAATGGAGAAGAATAAAGTTCTGAATTAAAATAGAATTTAAATCGGACGCGAAGGCCTCGCGGAGTTAGAAATAAAGCTAGGATTTAGAACGACTAGCGGGCTAAAGGCACACACACACGCGATAGTTTATCCGAGGATGTAATTTCGTTCGCGACGAAAACACTGGAAACATATTCGAAAAATTCGACCTTCGCGTATATTTTTATCGGGCTCGGCATAGAAAGATTCAAGATTACTGCAACATCGCTACGTGCTAAGAGCTATGTGCTTTTTGCAGTGGCGCGTCCTTGGTCTGTTCCGCGCTTCTTAATCTGCATAATCTGCATATTTGACGTAATAGTACGTCTATCGGGTGTGACTTGAATTTCACGATCTACGCGAGCAATCGTTATAATTATAAAAGTCGAAAAGTATAACATTTTCTACCTTTTCAAATGTTTGCGGCGTTATGTATTCTCTGTTAATGGAAGACATTTATATTATGATATACTGGAAAAATACAGTTATGTGAAAAATATGGGATATATATATACTATACTGTGTCATCGGCGAATAACACCCTAATGCTCGTAAAAATCGCTAAAAGCATTTTTAAACGCGCCAGGGATTAAGCAATATTACGTTTCGTTTCACGAGCCGCAGGGCACAAATTATACATATCTTCTGTTTTCGCAGAATAGAACGACTATTTTATATATTATACTATTTTATATTTTTAGCAAGATTAAGTACTATTCGTTAAGTTTGTTTCGTTTAACAAATACGATAATATAACCTTTTTTTATTCATTGATTTTCTAAAGTTTTTCATCGGCGAAGGGAGTTTATTTGCGAAAAGCTAGTTTGATTACGCATACGAAATCTATATATAAAAAGGTAATAGAGCTGATAGCAATTTTTATCTGAAATTATAATAATATTGTCTTTGATGCGCACCCGATAATACTCCATTTTTTCGATAGTAAGACAGGTTTATATTTTGACAGAAGTTACAACTTTGTAATTCAACATATTTTAAAAATTAAGGAATCTTATTTTAGTTATCTTTTATTATCTATTTACACTATCGAACGAAAAGATAGGTACGCTGTCTTTAAGTTTTTATAAATGTCTAAGCTTTAGTTTTTAATTTACAACAGATTAAAGACAGTGCACGAGGTGCTCTCACTTTTCGTTGTAACGTATCCCGACCCTGACCCGACTTGTGTTTTATTATAAACTTTTAATACTATAGTTCTGTTTTGCTGTCGATGAAACGAATCATTAGGGGTACTGCGGTTATCTGCATTTATTCGTAACGTAACAAGTTTGCATGCTTTTTTGATATAAGCGATCATAACTGTATTGCACGCGAGAAAAAGAAACCGATTTCTGTATGAGAACCGTTCTGCAGAGAAAAGTCAAATTTAATTAATCAAAATTAATTACAGTTTAACGACAACTCTCTCCGTCTCCTTCTAGGCGCAGAAAGAGAGAGACGGGGAATAATTTTCTAGGATGGCTCGCTAGGATTTTGCTCCGAAAAGAAGGACAAGTGTTTTTCGATGGTTTTTATTTCTTTCCGTTTGTATTCAATCCTATTTTGTTCGCGGCTCGCTAGCGACTAAATGTCTCCTTAACTGACTCACCGGACGATACTTGTGTCGTTGAGAGCAACACACATCCATTATATAAATGGAGCATTCCGCGAAATATGAAAATTCCCCTACAATTTAAACCTTGCTTCAACTTTAACCAATTCTCGTAGCAGTCTATTTATCCGTTTATTCGTGACAATTACAAGACGATGTTGATGTATTCTCTCACGTGTATATATAGTGCCGAAAAAAAAATCGAATTTATTGGAACGATTCACCGTCTGAGACGAAAAACCGCGAAAAGATCGAGCTATTGTCAATCAGATTTCTCTTTATTTGAAAAGAAAAAGTTTATTTTCTATAGCTAATACTTATTTCTTTAAAACTGTTATTACGAGTATGTCTAAAATACTTATAATTAAACTTAATATTACATTGATAATCTTTATTGCCATTATTACTCTTGGTCAAAATTTTTCATGAACTGCCATCTCTTCCATGATAACATCCATTTTTAAAAAATTCAGATCATTATATAAAGCTTATGATTGATGGATATCTTGGAGTATAGATTATGTAGAGATTTAAGCCACAAATTTAGTTAACACTCTCTTCTCGTATTTTGATTGCAAAGGACCATGTATTAATTATATGAAAAAGTGGCCCCTGTTAAAATCGATCAAAACTACGGAAAAGTGTACTTTGTGTGCACGACCTTCAAAATATTTTGAAGGTCGTGTCCATTTGAACTTTTGATCGGCATCACACAAAGTATACTTTTCCATAGTTTTGATCGATTTTAACGGGGGCCACTTTTTTATATAATTAGTGCGTGGTCTTTTTATCAGCAAAACCAATGGCTTTTGACTAAAGCTTGAGACCTTCAAACAGTTCAATTTTTTCAATTTTAAACATGTATTTGCAGTGAATTGTGCTTTAAGTCTTTTATTTATATTATTATTACAAATAAAATTATTATATCATTAATCATATGGAATATTAGAAAAATGAGACTTCCTGCTTTTGTTAGATTCATATATTTGTGTTGTCTGAGTATTGTGACTAGACAAACAATATATTTGGATCTTCACGTAGATTTTTAAGACCTAAAAGATTTTCATTAAGCGATAACTTTTTGACAAAAATTTTTCATGATTACTTTCAGTGGTTTGACATAAGTTTTTTGCTTTGTTAAATCATATGATAAAAAGAATAGGTTGAAATATTAAAAAATTATGGATTGAAATAAAACAAAAAACTGTAAATATTATAATATAAAATATTAATATATTATATGATATACATTATATCATATTATATCATGTTATATCACATCATGTATTATAATATGTATTATATATAATATATATAATAATATTATATATCACATGTTATATATCTATTAATATTATATATTATAATAATTATTATATATATAATTATATTCACTATAAAAAATATACTATAATTATACTATATACATTCCTCTCGACATGTCAAAATTATTGTACGTTGATTCTGAAATTAAAATTTGGAAATATCATGACAAGAATATCACGTTATCAAATATTTTATTTGACAAATACTTACGATGTTGATACATTAATCTCTTGTTATCAGTTTGTTGAACTGTCGCAACTAAACTGACTTTTTTCCGTTTCTATCGTGTAGCGAAGGTTAAGGTGGTTTATTTTTACTATAAAAATACAATACTATCTTTTTAATTATCGATTCAGTTACATTTCTTACAACTTTGGAATTTATTGAAGCACACACTGCAATTATATTCTGTGTCGCGTACTTTAAAGCATAGTTGGCATAATGACTCTTTATACACGATGTTGAACCAAAAATGCATGTTATGCAAATTAACATTCTCGTGATTCCATCACTAATTAACGAGAATGAAAAATCTATTTTAAAAGTTTCCATTATTATTAGTTGAAGGTAGAAAGCATAAGGCAAAATGAAGGGAAAAGGCGAGGATAATTAAAATATTAGAATAAAAAAAGTTAACGTTCAACCTAAAATTATCTTCAATAAAATCTGGTTATTTATTTCGAGAAAAATTCTCTGCATTTTCTTTTTTTTCCATTCTAATTCTTTTAACGAACTTTTGACGAACGAACGGACAATTCTAATTCTTTTGACAAATGGTCGCTTAGCAATTTACCTTTTCTGTTGTTAATTATCGATAAAATGTTGATGTGGCCCATAAAAATTTTGGTCAAAATAATTGTTTAAACTTTAGATGACTTTTATATATATTCCGTCTCCTTTCAGATCGCGTTAGTTGATCCATTTTTTTATAAAAATTAAAAGATTAATTGAAAATAAAACGGACAGTTTTGGCGACAGTTTTGGTGGTTTGACCTTGATAAAAATTCGATATACTTTGTAACTTAACTAATCACGAGAAAATAAAACGTAGTCGTTCGTCATACTTCGTTCTGGTAACTGCGACGGGGGATGGTGGCAATGCCAAGATTGCACGTGATACTTCTGGGCTATTCAGGGACTATAATCATCTTTGCTCGTTTGCTCAACGCGTGAATTGTTCAGACAGCAGGATGCTGCATCGCCAAGATTAAATCCGAGTTAACTAGATGTCCTAATTGGCTCTTAAATCAGTATCGTTTTATTTGCGCTCTTTGATAGCAAAATTTTTTAAAAATTTTTCTTCGAAAAATGAACATTCCTATTTCAATAAATACCAAATGAAAAAAAAAACCAAAATCTGAGAAATCCTCGCTCACAGATTAATTCCTTTTTAAATTACCATGAATTTAAATAATTTTATTAAGATTTAAAAAAAGATAGATCTCTCAAATCACTGTCCAAACGTCTCATTTTTCGATTTAACATCTATGAACGTCAATTCCATATTGTGCGATAAACAGCCAGGGGCAGTTACTACGAGAATAAAGTGTGGCATTAGTGCGTCCCGGTCGTTTCCCACGCTTATTTATTCGAGGCGACGCGAAAGTTACATACTTTGGGTCTTTGTAGCTCCGTACGTGGAGATCGAACGTTCGTCTGAGGAGGAAAAGGAGGAGGAGGAGGAGGAGGAGGAGAATCAAACCGTACGGCATGCGTGCGTGCTCACTTCTCTCTCTCTCTCTCTCTCTCTCTCTCTCTCTCTCTCTCTCTCCCCCCCCCGTTCTTTTCGTGGAACCTGAACATTCTGTCGGAGGAGCAGCGTGGAAGTTGCTGCTCCCGTCGTGTGTGTGTAAAAAATAGGTGTGCACCGAAAGTTTCTCCTCCCTTTTTCATCTTCTTCCATCCGCCGTCGCTGATGTGCGTGCTTCGCTGTTACGTAGAAGTTACCATGCCGCGTATTTTGCCAATAGACCCTGTCTATCCTCGTCTTGCTGCTTTTCTCCTCCCTCCTCGGCTGAAAGAAGCGATGCACGAGAGAACGGTAAACGACGCTGCTGCATTCGCCGTTTAACCGCGCAAAAACGTGTAGGAAATTCAGTCGGAGTTTTCACAAGAGCGTCATCTACATAATTGAAAGAAAAATTATTATTTTGAAAAAACACGAGAGAGAAGATTTAAAATATACTTTGAACGCTATTACGCATTTACCTAATAGACCGTTCAATTCGATATTTAAATCAATTGGGAACGCAAGTATTCCAAAACTCACGATCCTGAAAAAACCTGTCTTACAAAAACCAACAGTTTATCGATGAAGATTACTCTTACCGCAATAATAAATTGTATTGCATAGCTGCAACAGATAAAACTGTACACAAAAGCTTCCGTATATTTTTCTTCCCTATGAGATAGTATACGCATTCCCAAATTAAAACCACTTTGACCAGAATTATACGCATATTGTGGTCTGCAATCACACGGAAAAAAAAGAATGGTTGTGCCATATGTCCAGGCAAAATTTTTTTTCCTAGATTCCGTCTATCTATTTTATCGTGATGATATCGATATGAACTTTTCGTAATTTTTCTCTTCAAATTATTGTTTGAAAATGTGAATAGCCAATACAGGAGAGACAATTTCTGGCGCAGAAGGGGATGCATCTGTAATGTCGTCTGCAAGTGTAATTGTTTCTATTTCTTCTCTAATTTTTAGAATCTTTCTTTTCTAATTTGCAGATTCTGAGGTTTGTGATGCAGATGATTGCGATTTGGCGCTGGAACGCGTAAAGTATTTTTGAAACTGTCAAGCGAAATGGTGTCTTCCTCTGTCAAGTCAATTATTTCAATAGTTAGCTGTTGCTCTCGAATATTCTCACAGTTGAAGAAATTTCCTGTTTCGATATATATAATTTGAAGTTCGCTCGTGGATGGAGCCTGTAGGATGACTAGCTCTAAATCGGTAAACTTCCTCTGGGCTTTCAAAATGTGCTCGCGCCTATGTCCAGGTCGATGCTGGTTTTTCTTTACCATCTACGAGAAAAGGAGTACGAAATTTAGAAATATGCTAACCATAATAGTAGGGCATGTTGAACAAGAGACGAACACGGAGAATAGGTTGTTAGGATAACGGAGAGCAGGCTCATGCTCGAGTAAGGCCCGGTTCCACAACTTACTTTAACCGGAGTTTAACCCGTTAAACTTGGTTTAAAAGAAATGTTGCATTCCACAATTGCCTTAAATTTCGGTTAACGTCGTTTATGCTCATGTATAAAAATCTGTACATCTTTATATTCTTTTATTTCAATTAAAAAGTTGTAAATTTATTGCTCTTAAAAATATTTTAATATATAAAATTATTTTATATTATAGCTGGCATGTAATCGCTATCAAAACTATTTTGTAAACCTTCAACCAATGGCTGAATAATACTTTTGACCCGTCCAGCAATAGGATCATCGATGATATTCATCTTTACACCATCTATATACGAATTATTAAATTTCTGTGACGTGTGTACAATAATCTACGCTAATATTTAAAAAATGTAGATTAAATTAATACAATATTTAATTTAAAAAATCATAGAGAGAGAGAGAGAGAGAGAGAGAGAGAGAGACATACTTGTTTTAAAAAGTTCACTACGAATCTCAGCATAATGTTTACGAGTTTTTTTCTTCAAGTTATCCCAACAGTTCTTTAAACAATTATCCCGATATTCTAAGATGCAACTTTTATTGAATTCACTTGTGATATTTATCCAACGATTCTCTTTGTCCTTTACACTAATGTTATCAGTTTTTTTATTTTCAATAATGGTTTTTTTCCATTCTACTAGTTCAATTAGTTTTATTCTTCACAAAATTTGAAAAATTGGATATTCTTTTTTATTCACTGATTTAACTTTGAACATTTTGTATTTTAATTATAAAATTTGTACGCAATATGTAAAATTCTGTGTTTACATACACATAACCGGTACGCATGAAATCTCAGCGCACAATTTGGTTTCGTTATTATTAATAACTAACTAATCACACTACATATTTAAGAGGAAAGACAAATCTGTTAAAGTTTCTTCGTACAGACTATATAGGTTTACGTAACCTACAGTTAAAAACAAGTTATGGATACGCGATACGAGTTTAACCATGGCGTTAAACTTAACGGTCGTTCAGCTAAGCTCGGTTTAAAATTGAATTTGTGAAACTGAGCCTAAGAGAGTATGCTATGTGATACGATGCACAAAATCTTTCTGTGTCTCCGCCTTCAAATTTATCGAAGATCTTTATTAATTATTAACTTTTTGAGCAGTGAATTTTCAAGTGCTAACCAATCATCTAGAACAGGGTTTCTCAAACTATGGTACGCGTACCACTGGTGGTACGCGGAAGCCTTCCAGGGCTGCGTTCGGAAACATCACCCGAGGTCTCAGGTAGCATTTTATCCTTGTTTAATATTCGATGAACAACAAGGATACCATGCTACATGGGGGCACTCGAGTGACGTTTTCGAACGCAGCCCAAGTGATACGCGAGTTATACATAGATAAACGTAAACCGAGCATTTCACGAGGGGGGAGGTCATAATCGCGGTAAGGGGGATTACATGTTCTAACATTGCTTAAGTGTAGCATACGCATGCTACACACTGCAGTATTCATCTTAATTTTAATTGGCGGTACGTGACTGTTTGTGTAGATATTTGAGTGGTACGCGAAAAATAAAGTTTGAGAACCCCTGATCTAGAACGAGTTTTAAAATTAGATTACAAGCAGTTTTTTGCCAACTAATAAAAATATCAAGGCCAGATGTAAATTAACGGTAGTATTGTGCACAAAATTTAAAATATGCACGTTCATGATATACAGGGTGTCCCATTTTAACTTTTGCATCGAAATATCTCGTAAAGTATAAAAGATACGGGAAAATGTTTCAGATAAAAGTTTTATGACTACGAGGGGGACATAAGAGGGTACCATTGGTTTGACCTTGGGTGGCGTTGTCAAGGTCAGGGTAAGGTCACTTTGAATTTTTTTAAATGGAACCCCCCATTTTTCATTGCATATTCTCATAGCTTATTTCGAGAGCTTTCCAAAACACTATAATAAAATAATATTATTCAATCATCGACAACAACTGGCCAAATTTATTACAAAATAAATATTATAACGACGTTTCGACCCTTGGTTTGGGTCCTTTTTAAGTACACTAATTCAAATGTATAAAAATGTCATCTTAACAAGAACATCCTTTATATATGAAAATTTTCCAGAACCAGCATATTGAGGGTGTCTTGTGTGTCATAAAATGATGAATATAAAGGAAGTCCTTGAGACATATATGTCACTAATTTAAAAATATATGCACTATTAAGATAAAAGTAAAAACCAAATATTATATAGTCAAAAATAAAATTAATAGAGCCCATTATATATATGTGTGCACAAGTCAAAAGATATTTATGAACTATAATAAAATATTTTTCATTAAACACTTTTTGAGTTATAAGAGTTGAAAGTTACAATACCGTCGCATTACCAAGATGTACCACGCGGAGGTTGCCCAGTCAGATTTACACCTCTTTTGTGTTCGGAGGATGATCGGAGAATGATCCAGCCAATGAAGGCAAGATCGATGGTTGACCCAGCCAATGAAGGCAAGATCGGAGGATGACCCAGCCAATGAAGTCAAGATCGGTGATTGACCCAGCCAATGTGAAGGCAAGATCGGAGGATAACCCAACCAATGAAGGCAAGATTGGTGGTTGATCCAGCCAATGAAGGCAGAATCGGTGGTTGATCCAGTCAATGAAGGCAAGATCGGAGGATGATTCTTCTGGAAGAATACAATTGAGCTTCATTTAGGTCTTCGAATCAAATGTTCAAAATGTCCGTCATTATTCCGTAAGCATAATCGAAGTCTACTTTTAAAGTTTTCTAATACTGATCTCAGTACCTCTGGAGTTATCGCTTTATAAACTCTCTTTATTCTGTAAGAAATTGTAAAACGACTCAACTGGCAAGAGATGATACTTATATTTTTCGCAACAAATTTTCTAACAAGTTTCGTGATGGTAGGGTGTTGGGGGAGGGGGGAGAATCACATATATAGATGCTTTAGCATTATTAATATTAAAATATGTTACTCGTAGAGGACCACAATCTGTATGGTTGATACGTAGTGACAAATATAAGTATCATCTCTTGCCAGTTGAGTCGTTTTACAATTTCTTACACGTTAATTATTTACTGGCGGTTAGAAAATTAAATTTTCTGTCTCTTTATTCTATTCATTATGTCTAATCTGATGGTCGGTGCATTCTCGTAAACAATATTTTTTGAATAACCCCAGAAGAAAAAATCCAGCGGATTTAGATCTGGTGATCTTGGAGGCCACGGTCTTCCTCGGTCTTCCTCGATCTATCTAACGATTTGGATATTGCTCGTCTAAGAAAGTCCTAACATCATGATGAAAATGAGATGGAGTACCATCTTGCTGAAACCAACACCTCTGGTGGATATTTAATGGAATGTTCTCAAGGTATTCTGGCAAATGATCCTGAAGGAACTGTAAATAAGTTGCACCTGAGACGGTATGTTAAAAAAAAGTGAGGTCCGATTTCACCATGGCATATTCCCACCCAAACATGAAGGGTCCAACAATGCTGCACGGAGAAAATTTTATATTAAAAATTACTATGTATGGCAGTAGCCGTGGACTATTGCTGGAATTATAAAAATTTTTACTATGTAAAACAATGAAAAACATAGTAAAAATTTTTAGAATTTCTAGATTAGCTGTGGCAGAAAATATTTTTTACATTATCAAAGTAACGGATATCACAACTTGTTAACAACTTGTTTTATGAATCGCGTCTAAATATAAAATGTGGTGCATCTTTGCCATTTAAAGTGATCTGACGATGAATCTTTCAATAAGAAGTTAACTTCATCAATGACGCATCCAATGATATGTCAAAAGCGTCATCGCTATTGCTTGAAGAAGTGTAAGAAATGGCACTTGATATAATGATAACCAGATATTGAAGCAAATAAATTTGAAACTACAGCATCATTGTTATTGAAGCTATTGTTTTCAAGGAGCTTATGTATCATCATTATGTTCTACAAGATTGAATTCTCATTTTTCATCTTTTTTTTCAAATTAGAAATTTTAAGCGAATTGTTATAATGAATTTATTGCACAAATACATTTCTTGTTATCTGGGGTCTCAGGCCACATGTCGCATACGCTAGAACTTACACCAGTATCTATTAGCCTTTGAACAGATATGCACGTCGTAATATGTAATGTTTTTTCGTAATTTTTATGTTTCTAATAATTTTTAAATCAATATTTAATTCAACATTTTATTGCCTTCAATGATTCGTTATAGTAATCTGCTGATTCTCTCTCTCTCAATTATTACGGAAACCTAATGTGTATAGATAACACAAATATATACATATATTACATATACCGAATACATATACCGAAAACTACGGAGCGAACTACCTGGACCTCGTCATCGGCGACCTGGGACACATAGACATCGAATTCGAAATATTAATACACCTAGACACCGAAAACTACGGAGCGAATTACTTGGACCTCGTCATCGGCGATCTGAGATACGTAGACACCGAATTAGAAATATTAATACACCTAGACACCGAAAACTACGGAAAGAACTACTTAGACCTCGTCATCAGCGACCTGGGACACGTAGACATCGAATTCTTTTCTTTTCACTCAAGTATTTAACTTTCTTTTTGTTCTCTCCTTTTCATTCGAATATTTATTTAACAAATCCGAAACAAACTTCACACTATAATATGCGTACGCATATTATAGTGTGAAGTCTGTTTCGGATTATGTTAAATAAATGAACTCCTGTTTCATAAAAATCGTATTTGTTTTATTACTCAGCTCTCTCGTATCACAGCGTGATAAAATATATCCTATAGCACTCCTGAGATTACAAGAAACACATTGGTGCAAATTTCATCCAAATCGGTCCAGTAGTTTTTAAGTTAAAAACGTTCAAACATACACCATTTACAATTTTATATATTAGTATAGATAAGTCATTTTCGGTCGAGCCTGATCTTGGCGCCTAATAATCTTTTTCCGCGAATTTATATATTATATTTTTTAGCCCCGCAAACTACGCGCCAACAATTTTGTCGGTCTTGAAACGCAGTCCCTAGCTGAAAATAATACATAATTAAATTGATAATCAATTTAATAATACTATACAAATAGCATCTTTAAAACCTTGTAAAATACTTGTTGCGAAAAATATCACCTGGAAAATATCGTCAGGATACGAACCTGGAAATTCCCTCCAATCCGTGACGGGCGTCTTTACCAATTCTAATGTGTATAGAATTATTTTTTTTTAGCTGCTAGTTTTCTAGTTTCTTTCTTTACTTAGTATGCTAGTTGCTAGTAAAAAAAGCATCTTGCTTAATGACTGTTCTGCGTTTTCACGGCCGTGCAGTGGTTTGCGTCGTATTCGCGTGAAAAAAGAAATGTTCGAATCACGATGGAAAACAGAAGTCGTCCGGTTGATAATGCGACGCGTGAATTGTGTGGCTGGGCTTTCCAGAAGATGAATCTAGATTCACGTCGAGCGATTTTTCCGTTTCGATAAATTCGGGCATTGGTACAAATCACAAATTTATGATGCCAAAAATAAAATAATTCAAAAATTGTCATACATATACATATATGTATACATATAGAAATTTGTTGGAAATTAAGAAGAAAAATAAGATATAAATAATTTTTATTTTAAAGAGAAGAGATTACCACAATGCGCAACTTAACAGTGAGAATAGTACAGGATACTTCTTTACACAAAAATCGTAAAGTAATTGTCGTGATTTTAAAGTTATAGACTGTATATTGTCCGAATCTTTTAAGTCTACTTTTTAATACAAAAAAAACTCAGAATGTAGTAGCCACGCTACTATCACCATGAGCAAGAAAACTAAAAATAATAATAAAATTTGACTAAAAATGTATATTTTTAAGAAGAAATAAAAAAAAAAGTGAATCGCAATAATTATAATTATTTATAACAGAAAACAAGCAATTAACCTCAATGTAACAGCAACGCGAATCTCTGTTAGCAAAGATGTTCTGCGATTTTTTTCTCGTAATCTTTGTTCCAAAAGATCATTTAAATGGTTAAATTGTTGTTCATCTTTCCATTTTGAGTTTCTAAGTTTTCTTTTATTATTGTACACTGAAGAGGACTCGAATCTTAGTTGAAACGTTTGTAAATTATTTTGGATCAATAAACAACATTTTTGTGCGGCCTGATATCGGCGTTGGCTCATACTTGGCTTTCTCCTGGTTTCTTTAGATTTTATATCATTGAGCTTTAACTACGATTGGGGGGAGGGGGGAATCTAATAGATGCTTTAGCATTATTCTTAAAATTTAATACTCGTAGAGGACCACAATTTGTATGGTTGATACGTATAGTAATAAAATACCATCTATGGCCAGTCAAGTCGTCTTACAATGTATTATAAATTACACAATTTTCAATATCCATGGCTATTTTAACCTCACTTGTTACGATTTGTTACTTGAAGCGACTTAATTGTAGAATGGCTTGTATGGTTGATACGTATAGTATGTCCATCCGACATACAACATGCGACTAGCGATATACGACGTATTGTAGAACGGGCCTTAGAGTATTGAAAAGCTCCAAGTGTGTGACTTTTAATACGCTTCCTGGAATGTATACGAATAATTACTAAATCAGCAGTTAAACACAAATAAAACTTTTTTTAATTACATAAGGTATAGTGCTGATTGACAAACCTTGTCGCAAATGCATAAAATTGCGTTATACAACAAAAAATACAAGATGGAATATTCATCAACGACGTCAGCCATAAGAGTTAATACTATGCTCGCGCTCATGGCATTTTTTCAATCTGTCAGCATGTTAATACCAATATTAATCTAGGATTTATTTTAATAGTATCCTGAAAGTGTGATTGAAATATAATATATAAAATACAGCCTGGTTTATATATATATATAAATATCGTTCTGCTATTGTAAAATTCTAGTACCCTAATTTTCGATGAAAAAAAATTCTCTAGCCAACTTAATACCCCAGAATACGTCTGGCATTATCATTTATGGCCATAAAATTCCATAAAATGCAATATAGCAAAATGACAGACGAGTATAAATAACAATTTTATGACGTTTGGGGGTAAAGTATTGCTACGCATACCTCTGCCCAGCTGCCAGATTCGTCGATCCCTTCTCTATACGTCAAAACAATCATGAACAAAGAACATTTACAACCAAACAAAACAAAGAATAAAAAAAGACGAAGTAATTAAAATATCATAAAACTAAGTTATAGATATAAAACTATATACTTTTTTCTTTTTTTTGCATGGATTGATTGTCCAATTTGAATCGTAGATTATGTAAGTTAACATTGCCTGGATAACAAGTTGTATCAATGATCTTTCCAAATGTGGTTATATAATTAATATTAATATTTTGATTTATATGTATTTTTACATTTTTATATAAAAAAATCCCATTTTGGATTAGATTTTTACATTCTTGTTTAGACAGTTTAAATATCTCTGTCTGAAGAGATTTTTTATGAAATGTTTTAAATGTTCTCTCACATCTATATATGATGTGTTTTATCTCAATTAAACATTGAAAATATTCAATTTTCTCAAATAACTTTGGTTGTATAAGTTGAATCCTAGTCTCCTTATATGTAATGTTTTTCTTAGTAAGATTACATGGCTTTACATCAACTAGTGATATTTTGGCAATAGACGGACTATCATTGTTGCACTCAAATGCTACACGGAAAAAAAAGAATGGTTGTGCCAACCAGATTCTGGTTGGCACAAACATTCTTTTTTTTTCCGTGTACTAATGCAGCACTGGATGCTCGCAAACGATTGACGGACATTTAATGCTAGAGAAAATGTTTGCAGTTTTATAGGATTGTTGTATGCTTTTAGTGTTATATGGACTAGTATTACTATGCAATTTATGTAAACTGATTCATTAATAATAAATTATAATGAACAGAAATATATGTTATTAACATCAAGGAAATCATATTTTTGGCACAATAGACTAGTAAAAAAAACGTATATGCGTCATGCCGCCCGGCGCGGCATATTTGCGACATATTTGAGAATTTTTGGGCGGGTCTGTACCGGAATGTACAGGCGGCCGGTATTTAGAAGCAGTGGGATCGGAGGACCGACAACGGCGGCAGGCTCGTCTGCCTGCGAGCAGGGTCTCGAAAACCTGAATTTCAACTGTCTACCTAGACCCGACGGCCTCCGAATCCGTCGAAAACGCATTGTCGTGTGAGAAATAGTCGGCTCTATAAACGACCTTAGAGCGATATTGTAAAAAAAATGGTTCGATTGAACGACGAAAATCGTCAGTCGTTCTCGTTCAAAACGAATATCTAATTAATCGAACAGATTATACATGATGGTACAGTAATAAATTTCGTCAATGCGACGGCACTAATTATAGTAATCAGCTACATGTTTATTACATTAATAATATAATTTGTTCGATCAACTGAATGTTTGTCCGAGTTTTATTCACTCAAGCGTCAATTTTATCCATACAATTAATGAGCGATGAAAAAAGAATTTCACAATCAAATTTACGGACTCTCGTTACATTTTTATGAGCATCTGTAAAGTATCTAGATACTTGATATTATATTTGTAGAATAGCGAGAGAATACATTGTCAACATGCTCCACTCTTTGAGCAGTGAGTTTTTATAGTGCTCAAAACTCACTTCCAAAACGTCTTAGAACTAAGAACGATGTCTCGATGTCTAACCAATAAATAACAAAATAGTAATGTGTAAAGATATCAAGACCAGACGTAAATTAATAGTTGTTTTGGCGCAAAATTTAAAACATAATGTACATTTGTACCTACTACAGCAGGCCCGCTAAAGTATAATGTAAATGTTCAAAGGATTAATTCATAATTGGAGGAATTTGTATGACAAGATTTCACATAAGAAACAAAGCACAGCAGCCTTTATAAAAAAATATGAAATTTTTATCAATCACATTTTTTTATTACTTTAATTTTTTTAAATACTTTCTTATTAACATATGCACATACATTATTTTACATAAACTATAGACATAGAATTATTTTATATAGACTTATTTCACGTAGAAGACTGTAAAACTTTTGCCTTCGCACATGTTTCATGTAGAATGAGGATTTCATCGCGATAAATCTATAATGTTCACCATACTCGAAGTATTGCAAAAACTACTTGCTAACCCAATGCTATCCCAATAACATCGTTATCAGTATCGCTCTATGGCCCGAATCTATTATCGCACTGTCTGGTTAGAGGTTATCATCAGAGAAAGGCAGAGAGAATTTATTGTCAATTGAGAGAGAGGGGGAGGAAGGGAGGGAGGGAGGGAGGGGAGAGAGAGAGAGAGAGAGAGAGAAGTTCAGTACGTTCCAATGAATATTAACCACGAATAACGCAGGGTTAATTTCGCTTGTCCCCGCTGCATACGAAAGAAACGCTTATATACGACTTATAAATGACGGAACAAAATTATTCTCATCGTTTCTCGCGATTTTACCCCTCGCTCGCCGTCGTCGTCGTACGAGAAGCTCGCGCGTTATACAAGGGATCGCTATGTGTCCGGTTTAAAAACGTGCCGCATGACACACAAGGGTGGTGTATCCACTTGTATACGGAGCAACCAGACAGGGGGGATCGAGAAGGAGTGGTGGGAGCGAGGGAAACACGCACGAAGATTGCATACATTCCCGACGGCAGGTGGGGGGGAGGGGGAATTTGGTCCGCGAGTAGTACCGACGAAAACCGAGACCGGCCGAAGCCCGACCGGCGAAAGACAGAGGGAGAGAGACGGTGTTGGGAAAGGAGAAAGAGGGATAGATTGTCCGTAGTCGCCGTCGTGGCGAGGGAGCACCGTAGGGGCCGAGAAAAGAACAGAGAAAGAGAGAGAGAGAGAGAAAGAGCGAGAGACGCAGGCAGGGACCTTCGCATGAGTCTTCTCTTTTCTCGCTACCCTAGGTTAGGTGCTATTGTAATCGATTGGAGATGTGGGACTTCCCCTGATCCTCTCTATCCTTCCCTTTTTCCTTTCTCTCTCGTTCTTCTTCCCCACCCTCTCTTTCTCTCCCTTTCTTTCTCTTTTCAACCCTTGCCTGCTATATAGACTCGTTATTCATTGTCTGGCAACCCCCGTGCGTCGAGTATGAAGGCATGTGCACCGATACACCATCACGTGCACATGATCCACACGCATAGGCGCACGGAATGGACATATGTACATGCGCGCGCGGGCGCACGTACACATACACACATATATAAAATGGATAGATGGACGGGGTATCGCGTGCGAAGTATAGTTCGATTTGAGACGCTCACCGCGGGATTAGAAACGAAACACCTCGTGTTTGCGACGTTTCTTTGCGTGGGACTGCCCACTCATTGCGAGATATCACGTCCAACAAGATATCCGTGCCCCCATTCGGTAAAGGGTGCTGTGCTCTCTATCTCCCAGCGCGAAATCTTGTGATACAAATTCCGTCAATATGGATTAATCATGAGGAGCATTAAAAAGATGTATGCGTGAATTGAAAAAAAATCAGAGTTGCTAGGAGCATTACGTAACAAATGTTCTTGATTGGCATGAAAATTTCTATTAGCGTCTCTTTCGCATACGAACCTCACAGCGGAAATACACGACATCTTGCCCAGTGCGAAGCGAGAAGATTTATTCCAATATCCATCGACCACCGACGGGAGCCTTGACCCACGCATAAAGCGTCTTTCTTCGTCAAACTCGACCATTCTTGACCTGAGCACGCAGTCCAACGAATCTTCCTTTGCTCAGCTCAACGACCAATAATAGCGTCGTTATTATTTTCCGTAAAAGCATCAGCCGCCTGTTCCAGTTTGATACTTTATAGCCAATTTGTTTCATAACATATGGGACTTCAGCGGCGGATGGGGGACACAAAAACAATGAGTGAAGTTCATATAAAAATTTTCCTTGTTTCAGAGTCATAATAATTTTTGTGCTCCAGTAATGTGCAACTACTTACCTTCATAGGAGGTGCTCGAAATGGCCACCTTCGGTTTGTATGCAAGCTTGCAGTCGTCGTGTCAAAGTTCTCGTTCTCGTTTTATTTTCAATCTTTAAAAAATTCCAGGTATTTGTCGAATCTGTTCGCAGCTTTGTTGTATACGTTCACAAAGTTTTTCACTGGCAATGGGTATTGAATAGACAATTGTTTTCAAGTGGCCCCAAAAATATTATGAAACACATTGTATAATGATCCCATTTCTAATCTCTATGTAGCAGACATTTGTATATAAAAAGCTAAAATTGACTTTGCCATGATGATTGGACTATATTTATTGTAATAGGCTGAGACAATTGTTTCACGATTGGTTCACTCTTGCCTGGGTAATAGAGGTAATTATCTTTTTGTTGTCTTTTTCTTAATTTGAAGTAACATTTTAATATTACTTTAAATGTCTTGTTTATGGAAATTATAATCAAGTGACAAGTAGCACGAATATCATAAGATGTAAACGTTTTTTTTTTAGGCGATGATAATTGATAATTGATCTTTTATTATATGAAGATTTTCAATTACTTGTACAGTATTATCAGGATTGTTTATATAATCGTCATAACATGCACAGAAGTATTCTCCATAATTGTAGAATAAACTTAACCATATGGTAACTGCCCCACCTTTTATTTATATATATATATATATATAATCAGTATTTTTCTTATTTCTTTCTTCAATGACTAAGTTGTTGTAAAATGAGATCAATTTTTACTTGCACTCTCGCTTGCACTATTTTGTAATACTGTAATTGAATCTTGACGAAGATAAATCTTCTGTGCTGGCAAATCCAGTATCCTTTATGGACATAGACCCCTTATGCCCGGTCCACGATAATTTTTGACACCTGAAGAAGACCAGAATCAATGGTCGAAACGTTGTGAATTTTTAAAATAAATTTTGGCCAGTTGTGTCGACTACATCTAATATATTTTCTTGATAATTTTTGACACAGTGTCAGCCAAAGTGTATTTTAAAATCAAGTAATGATTGTCTTATTTTTTTATAGGCTAAATTTTTGATAATATATCAACTTATCGAACAATTATATCAAACTTCAAAACTTAACAATTACAATTTTTTGGGCTCACCATGGACGCCATTTTATTTCCAACTAGAACATTGTCTAGACTCTTACTTTTAGGGACTCTAGGTTCATTCTGCCTGGGTAATAGAAGTAATTATCTTTTTGTTGTCTTTTTCTTAAGGGGACATATACCTTTCTCGGACAAAAAAATTAGCATATTTCATGATTTTTTCCGGCGAAAATGTAAAAACTACGAGGATCGGGTTTTTCACAAATGAAAGTATATTTTAGATTGCATTTTCTGATTTTTGTTTATTATTTGAAATGGAAGTACTTCCCCTACAGCCCCTCGCCCTAGGCCCTGCATGTCTTGTAGGGTTTTGCGGTACCGGCATAAACTCCGAGTTGGTTCATCTGAAACAAAAAATCAAAAAGAGTTAAAATTTATGATATTTTGTAGTCCCTATCGGATGGGATTTCTAAAATTTTGATTTTTAACAAAATGGCGGACTTTCAAACTTAAGACAACGATTTTTAGCCAAAATTTTCATTTTGTTTTTTAAAAAAAATAGAAATAATAAAAAAATTGCAAAAAGCATCCGATAGGGACTACAAAATTTTATATACTTGCGGTAGGTCTAAACCGTTATTAAATCGGTTGAGCCGTTTTCGAGTTTCGACCGGTACCGATTTTGAAAACATGGTTTCGAGAAAA
The DNA here is from genome assembly GCA_003063835.1 of Aphaenogaster floridana. Taxonomy (NCBI): domain Eukaryota; kingdom Metazoa; phylum Arthropoda; class Insecta; order Hymenoptera; family Formicidae; genus Aphaenogaster; species Aphaenogaster floridana. The sequence continues at coordinate 61,719 of NJRP01000254.1, forward strand.
AAGCTTTTAAAGTTTTGATAGCTTCTAAGAGATAGATAGCTATCGAAACTGCTTGTTCTCCTGATACTCTAATGGAAGTACCATATAGGTGCATTTTCTTCAATCCTCCCTCAATGGATACTATGGGGTAATTATGCAACTTTTCCTGTCCAAACTGCTTAATTAAATAGGGAATTCCATTCACTCCATGTTTTGCCAAGTACTCAGTGCTTATTGTCCATAACTCTTTCATGTAGGGGTGCAATTGTGGATAATCTTCTTTGAATGAGTCTCTGATAATATCTCCAAACGCCGGATCATGTGTTGTGGGATCTAATGCCTGAAGAGATGCACCAACCAAAAGTGGCTCCAAACATTTGTATATTCTGATAGCTTCATTTCCTTGTTTGCCATAAGCCAATTCTAAAATGTCATAAATCTTAAAAAAAAAGTTTTTTGTCTTAAATGAAGAGCGTGTAGGATGATCATCCATGTAGTTAATGTAAAATAACCAAGAGAATTTAGCCTCAATTTTGTCCAGGCAATTTACTAGCATTTGATAAGTAATTATGATTGTCCCTCCCGGGAAAGAATGTAAAGCAATCAGATCTCCTATAAATTCTATATCAGGCAAAGATGGGATAAAGAAAGAAGGAATTCCTTTTTCGGATTCTTGTTCTATTTCTGTATGTATGTTCACTACAAAAATCTTTGATTTCCTGGCATATAGTAAATCATTAGAGTTCTTCATTTTCTGTAAGAGCACCAAAAAGTTACCTATTTCTGCATTCTTCAATCCGTTGGTCAAGGAGTTGATCTGTATATTCAAACTTGTTATAGTTGTTTCCCAGATCAGTTGCCATATATTGTTGTAGTGGATATCTATCACTGGTTCTTGACTCTTAATGTAGCTTTCTAACCAAGTGAATATACTTATTCCTCTACAAATACCAGTCCTTATATCTATGAACCATTCTGGTTGTAATGTCTTAAATCTTCTAGTGATGTATTTGTTATACTGTCTGTAAAACTCTATCTTGTCAGGGATGAGTGCTCCGCTTACATGCCTGGAGTACTGGTGATATGCTTGCTGCTTGCCAGAGGCCATAGTTGGTTTTTATTATATCTTTTATTGGAAGGATGTCTTTATTATAATTCCTGATTCATACTTAAGAGTTGAGCCTGGTAAGAGGCAACACGTTTATCACCAAATAAAACCAACCACAATTTGGACTTGATGATTACAACCCAAATTCCTAGATTGAGTATTATGCTCAAACATGAAAATACTAAAAGGCATATCATAAGCCAATGACCTGGAGCTGAATGCATTATGATGCCAACCATATTCCCCAATACCCCAGCACTATGTTGCACATCGTGGAATGACCTATCACCAATCTTGAGCAACTGTCTGGCAATCTCCTCCTTCCTCGTAGTGTGATCCGAATGATGCTCCATATTTTCCAGAATCTCGTGATAATCCTGACCCAATTGTTTCAAGACTCAAGTTCAATTTGCTCAATCTGCTTGGGAATTCTGGAATAGGATCTAGACTGGTAAGAGCAGGTGACAGTTTGTAATATATAGAACGAACAGAAAAAATTGGAAGAGCATCATCCAAGCAATTGATCTCAAAACTGGATGTTTTGAGCACTCTAGTGGTTGGATTTATAAATAGTAGGTTGCTCTGGTTGGATTTGGACACTGGAATGTCAGTGTAACAGATTGTTTGAGGATTGATCTGAACTGGAATCTCAAGACACTTCTTTATTATGACAGCATTTCCTGCAACTATCATGGACCACCCAGTCTCACCAATCAATGAGAGTGCTGCTTCATTTGGGTGAGCGACAGCTTGCTGTATGATGTTTTCTCTAATCATATGTTCTAGAATGCATTGATTTTCCAGTAGAACTATATTTGATTTTGAGTTTGATATCTTGTTTAATATGTTTAGATCAGTGATTCCAGAGGAGATTACACTACTCCAGTGTCCTTGAAATTTATTTTCTGCCAGTGGTAAATCAAGTGCAGTTGAATTAACAACATATATGCTAGGATTATCAGTCTGCTGGACTACAAGCTGGCATAACCTCTGTTGATTGCCAAGTTTAAAGCCACCTGGCAATTCTGGTATCATCAGATATGTCCTCTGATTGTTGGAGTGTAGAATACTTCCTGATCCCTGATAGAGCATCTCCCAACCACACTGAAGGGTGGGAGGTTCATTGCTGAGAACAATCACTCCATCTTGAGTGCTTGAAGCTCGTTTACTTTCCATCCATGTCAAGGAGCTCCCGTCCAATGTTCTAGTCTTTGGTTCTCCTGCTAAATTTACCCATTCTGTTACATCACTCCACACCATTTCCAATTGTCCTTTGACAACTTTACTTGTACTTTTACTGTGGATACAAAAACCATCCTTATCCAGTTCTGCTCCTATTAATATCTTAGTGACACCTGGAGCTCTTACTGACAATACAACCCCTTTGTAGTTGAAAGTTTGGAAGTTCCATGCTTTTTCACACTCAGCTCTGGTTAACTTGTAAGGGATAGGAGCCATATCATCTTCTGGAAGTTCTAGCTGTGTTGGATTTCTATAGTAAGTGCAGTACATTGTGTAAGTCCTGATTATTAGGTTGCATGTTTGATGGGATTTTGTAACCTTTAATGGAACCTGAAGTATTGTTCCCTTCCACTTTTGCTCAGAGTAATCTATGCTTAAATATCTACTGCAGTTGTCCTGCTCTCCTCCCCGGTAGACTATCTTCTCCCCATGTCGGGTGCAGTCATATCCACTCAGTGCTATAGTGGGAACCACCAATGTAAAGAATAGTAGGATCGTCATGGTTTCTTTTATATCTTTTATTGGGTAAAGTTCACCTAAATACCATTCTTTAGAGGGATATACGTTGTGAGCCACGTGCTTCTTGTGTATTCTTATTTCTCACTCACACTTTGAAGCGTTCAGCTCACAGACGTATATTCGTAAAAATTATAGCGCTAATTACACTAAGGCCCGATTTCATATTATCTGATTAACTTGTGGTTATGCAGGTTATCCAAACAATAGCTAGATCGTACCATACGTGTACGCTATTGATTGGATAACCTGCATAACCACAAGCTAGATAATGTGAAAACGGGCCTTAGTGTTATTAGCGCCTACTTCTAAATAATATATATGATAATTTAAGGTTTACTCACATTTGCGTGTCGTCCTCCTCATTTTCGCTCGGTTCGGCTGGCGAACTGCTGGGCTCGCGCCTCGCTACTGTGCACCGAACTGGAAGCGAGCCGCGGGGCGCGAGGCGAGGCCTGCCGACGCGGCCAAAAACAAATGAACGCCTCGATGAAAAATGCTCGAAAGAAAGATCCGCGGGAGTTTTTCATAAACAAACGAGATTTGCTGGAGGCTCATTCAGCATATTCGGCAATACTAGATTTATTTTCATTATTGAGAAGGAAAGGCATCTTACTTTCATTATCACTGTCTGATTTTATTATCTAATAAATGCTGCATAGGCATATTTGCTTTACGTAGTTTTACAACTATATTATATATATTTTTCTATTTTCTATTTTACTTTGTTTTCAATATTATTATATAAATACTGATCGTAAATGGGGAAGACATTTATAAAATTATGTAAAAGATAATTATTTTACTTCTTTTTACTCCTCATTTTTTATATCAATATATAATTTACATTCATTTGATAATCGTTATAGAGATCTATAATAAGCTTTTGTACATGTTGGACAAGTAATAAAAAGAATGGATATTCACAATCACAATATTTTTGTTATAATTCTTATTATATGTTTTGACATGTAATAAGAATATATCATTAAATATTTTTCGATTATTTAATTTATCGCTGCGTTTTTCTCATTTTTAAATAATAGAGAAATGTAATTTTATTATTTAGCAAAGTATGTTTATGTACTAATAATAGATAATAAGCCTAAAGAATAAATTACGAAAGAATCACTCTTTTATACATATATTTATTTTTAATTTATATATGAGACATTCCATGTGAAATTTTCATGTTCTAACCCTGACCTACTCCAATAATTTGAGTATATAAGTTTTGATTTGACTCTTCCTTTTTCCTGTATACAGGAAAAATTACTGGCATAATTTTTATATTATAGTAGGAACTGCTGTAAATAAGATATTCTTACCCTGCTCAACATACGACAGAGTGATATTGCAGATCGTAAATGTTTCGGTATTTAACATTATATTTTAATTAATAAAAATTTAATTAATTTCATATTACGCAAAAAACGGAAAATATAAGTTTATTATATAATAGATTTATTATAATAGATACAATTGAAAATATATTTAAATTTGATCGATGGGATTGATAAAACTGCAGGGAATATATATATGATGTTCCTTTCCGTGATGTCATGCGTTCTTCCGGTATCGATGCATTTTTCTCTGCATCGATCATTTCATCCGTTCCTCCTTGTACGGACGTGATAGCCGAAGTTGACATACCTTCCTCATGCGGCATTCTATCCAACTTCTTCCCCAAGATCGTCCAAATATTCGGATCTCGCTCGCTCAATCGTCGAATCAGCTCTGTTTTCGATCCTTTCGTGGTCAATCCTCTCTCTCAAAGAGCGTCTTTCAACTCCGAAAATTTTAAAAAATCGGGGTTTAAGTATCGAAGATGTTGGATCTGGGCTGCGTTCGGGAACATGACTCTTTGATGTGCTTTGGTGATTTTAGTGGGGAGGTAGTGGTATACCGTTTGCCTTCAGGTGTCGAACGCTTTCCTAGATAAGGATTTATGTAAAGAAAGAAAAAAGTTTCATTTTCTCTACGACTGATACTTTGTATAAAAATGGACGATGATGGACGAACGCCGAAATGTTATCATTGCAATAGCTGGACACAATTTATTAAGATTAATTATGGAAAGACTTATGCAGGATTCACACTGCTCCCGACGTCCGACGTACGACGTCCGATATTCAATAGGAAAGTTTGTTTTTTAGCTTTAACTAGCTAGAAAACAAATTTTCTTTAACCAGCGATATTTTGTCGTACGACGACGCTCGTCGTACGAAAATGTTCGTCAAGATTCAACTTTTTCGTCCGACGTACGACGGGTCGTACAAACTCTCCTATTGAATATCGGACGTCGTACGTCGGACGTCGGGAGCAGTGTGAATCCTGCATTAAGCATGAGGAAAGCAGTGATGACGAATATGTCCGATGGAATCAAGAGGCAAATGTGTTCGAGACAAGCACGGATCCGTACATCTTGTACAAGTAAATTTCCATCGGAATTAAATATAGGGAGATCCCTATTCATTACGGCTTGATGCCATCCTTCTATTAATGTAATATTGTCATACATTATTTTTGCTGTTAGGATAAGGTTAACGACAACGAATAAGTTACAGCTAACCAAACAATAACGTACCAACTCACACCGACTCCTCCTACTTTTTCGACGAATGGTTCCGTTAATTATGTTCTTTTAAATTATTAGAATTTTTCTTATTAATTTTTATTTAGTTATAATACATATATATGCAAAAATATAATTCGAAATGATGTGCCTACTAATGTTAGTTAAATTCACGCGTCTACTTCAAGATTAAAGCGAAAATAACTTATCTGACCTAGGATAAGTAACGATTCCAATTCCTTTAAAGAATCTATTCGTTACATTTTAGATATTTTTCGATAAGTGGAATATTAATGCACGTTATTTGTTCTGTTTAGCAAACAGAACAAAAATCTTACTAGCGCCACGCGCTAACAAGATTTCCTTGTAGAAAACTCGTAATCACTTAAAAGTGATTCTTGTTAAACGAGCCTTAACCGTGTGCAATCGTTTCTTTGGGGGGGGGGAGGTTGGCCTTATTTCTCGTGCTTATCGAGAAATAAGTTCCTCGCGAAATAAATAGTGGTGCAGGTTTTTCTGAAACACGTATATTACAACATCTACATGCAAATACCACAGTAACCGGACAGTTTTTAATAAATTGACGAGTCAATTGTGGTCGCCAATCAATTTATCCTCCAATTTATAAAGTTTCGTTTCTTAGCGTTTTCACGCTTAGATAAAGCGTTATCTTTAATGTCTCAAAAATAATAATAATGAGACTCCCGATAATTTCAACTAAAATACAAGGAAGATGGGGCTAATGGGAGTCAGCGCGGTAAACGAAGCGCAAATTCTTATAAAAACATTTTTTAATAATTAACTCTCCGACTCATACGTTTTTTTCGACACCTTTCCACTGAATACGTGGGTCTTTTGCGTCCGACGCTATTTTCCTCACTTTAAAGTATTTTTTAAAAATCTAAAAAAATTCATGGAACATCTGTCTACATTGTAGTTAATGATTTCATAGTCACACATTTTGATAAAAATTATTTATTAAATATTTTCTTTTTAATGAATTCTGAACACTAACGAAGGAAAGACGTGAGTTTCTTTATTTTGGCTATATATCTCTCCTTTTTTTCTTCTATTTTACTCACTTCACTTTTTACCTGTTCCTTTATCATTTCTATCATCTCCTCTTTTGCTAACCTACCTTTCTCCTCGTCTTCAAAAGTTACCTTTTTTCCTCCCTTTACCGATAATCTCCTTTGCTTTCCATCGCTAACCATCCTTCCTACCTTACCGGCCCCTCCATTCCTTGTACCTCTTGCCGCCATAACCTCTTCCGCCCTTACACTTCTCTATCTCAATCCTACCTCCTCCACTTATATCCACACCTGCCTCCAATTCTACGTACACACTAGCTCTCTCTCT